>PVQB02001116.1:0-11438 GCA_002980475.2 Fusarium beomiforme | reverse complement strand
ATTTTATATTATTAGAATTAACCTTATAAATAGCTATTTATTACTTACTCTAAGTTGTATCAAGTCGGTATATAGCCATTTTACTATTAAGTAGATATAGAGTGGTTTTTTATAATTATAATGCGGTCATTCTATCTAGCTGCGGCCGTCTGCTACGATGAATTGCGAAAGGCCTGTTATTAAATGCTGCTTATTTATTATTTTGCTTTAGTATTTAATTAATTAGCAGGTTTAATTGTAGTCCCTAAGTAGATATAAACGGTCTATAAAAATAGCTCTATAGAATATTAGTAAGTCTTTAGCTTTTCTTACTATAAGAATATAGCCTAAGCTTTTAGTAAATCCCGATATAATAGCTTAAGAAATCTTAATAATTTAATAAAGATACCTATTATATTAAGCATTCTATACAAAAAAAAGGTGAATTGGCCAATTCACCATTACAATAAGTGATAGGGACTAAAAGGCAGGCCTTTTTCTAACCTACTTTTTGCCACCTTAAAGTCCCTATTTACTAGGAAAAATAGCTTACTTAAGCTACTTCAGCCTATCCAGCTTTTTCAGCCTTTCTTCCCTTTCCTTAGCTACCAAACTAGGCCTAAGAAGGCTAGCTTCCTTGTTATTAAGAGTCTTAGAGATGTGCCTTTTATAAAACTACTTTTTGCTATCTCTAGGTCTTTTTCTAGCTAGGAAAATAGCCTCTTTCCTTTTTTTATAGCTATTATTTCCCTTTTTCCTTTAAGGGTTAAAAGAGTTTACTTATAAAAGTCTCTCTTTATTAGTATTATTATCTCTATTAGCTAAATTATAGCTAGAGTAAAACACCCTGGCAAAGATAGCTTAGATAGTTAATACTAACCCTATCCTAACCCTAACCCGAAGGCCCCATCTCGTGGCACCGGAGCATTTGATGGAAGTGCTTCAATGTCACGGCATTGTCCGTTACGCTAGCCAGCCTGTTAGCAAAGGATGATGATATAGAGGCCTGTGCACTCAGAGAGATATGGGATTAAGGTTCTGTTGCACAGCCTCACGTATTAAAGCCTGCACAACTGACATTTGCTGATAATAGTACTTAAGGAGCTGATATACAGCCTCAGGCATTTATGGAGTTTGCCGAAAATCGTTGTTAAGGTGTTGACACACGATGACGATGAACGGTTTCCTACACATGCCAGGTAAAAGTCTTGCTTGATATGCAATGGAAAGCCCTAGGGGTCAATCTAGAGAAACGCCAATGCAAGCCATTTCTATTTGATGCAGTCATTGAACACGGTCGTCGTGATGCACAAGCCGCCACTGATGATCATCATTCGCCAGTAGGAGCTCGAAGAATACGACATCCTTACTCTTGGACATGTGCCGAATTCTCTTGTATTGACTCTTTGGAAAATTTGAATCACATGTCTGTCTAGGCGAACCTTATCTAACATTTGACTTTGGTGAGTTTGGCAAGAACCGTAAGGTTTATGCTAGGTCAAAGTCGTATAGATGACTTAAATCCGTTAGATTGACTAATTCTGACGGTATTTCCTTCTGGTGTAAGATTAGATTTGGCGAGTAGGATAGAAATAGGTCTGGTAAGCTGGCGTGATTTTATTATGATGGTTGGATCTCAACCAATATCTCCGCTGCTACGCTTGGACTGTCAGCTCAGCCATGCAAGGGTAATTTGCAATCCAAGTTTCCTAAAAGCTGCGCACGGACACCAGTTTCAAGCCCCAATGATGGTGCTTAACCAGGACTGTTTCCGGCTCTCTCGAGGTGGCAAACCTCGGGGACAGCCTTCAATCACTCAGGTCATAGACAGCACTATGCCACAGGTAGAAGGACTTAAGGGCTTGCATGTGAAAATCATGTGAATCTGCGCCTTCTGAATTATGTTTTTATATCTCCCTGAGCCTTCGCACCTGGGACACAAAGCCCCAACTTGGGCTTCAACTACTATATTCTGCCGTCTGAATAGCAACCTTAAAAGCATCTAATATCGAGGATATGGCCGCAAACAAAAGCGAGGCTGGCAACGCACGAGATGTACAGACGAACTTGGCTGATCTTCTCAATGAAGTTCGTCGCGACATCCTCAGTCAGGCTGGCCGCATCGGGCCGGACTTGCGCATTCTTCATGGCGCGGCCGAGACAGCCTTAGCCGGTGGTATAGTAGATGATCGCAAGTACCTGGTACGTCCTCTTAGCTTGTTGCGCCCTTGAACGAAAAAGTAGTGATTGTTGGCATAGGTTGAAAACATCATGCAACTCGCTGCATCGCTACCTAACGGTTCTAGGGCTAGGGATGACCTCAACGCGGCATTCATTAAGAGGTTGTGGGATAACCTACGACATCCCCCCCTTTCCTACCTAGGTGACGAGTTCAGGTACCGTGCCGCTGACGGTTCCAATAACGTAAGGCTTAATCTAACGTTCTTCTGATAAATATGGAGCTTCCATCACTAATTCCATAGAACATTTTATACCCTCAACTCGGCGCGGCGGGAAGTCACTACGCTCGAAGCGTGGTGCCGAAACACAAACGGACTTCTATCCTTCCTGACCCATCTCTTATCTTTGACAGTCAGCATTTTTCCCTAGGTAATATTAAATTCCCGGACGCAGGCTTACATGCAGTAGGTCTCTTGGCCCGAAACGGCTCTGCAAAGGAGAATCCCAGCAAAGTATCAAGCTGCCTCTTCTATCTTGCAACTGTTTTAATTCATGGTATGCAAAAATATGAAATCCTCGTGGGGTGTAAGTGATAAACTGACATGCTTATATATCTCTTCCATACCGATGAGAAAGACATGAACAAGTTGAGGAACTCATCATACCTTGACCTGTCACCTCTCTACGGTAAAAACATGGAAGAGCAAGCCAAGGTTAGGACTTTCAAGGATGGGCGACTGAAGAATGATGTCTTTTCCGAGGACAGACTTCTAACCCAACCTCCTGGCGTCTGTGCTCTGATGATTGCCTTCAATCGTTTCCATAACTACGTAGTCGGAGAATTGGCGACCATCAATGAGGACAGGCGTTTTAGCTTGGCTGAAGGCGTGACGTACGGCCATCCAGATTACGATAAAGCGCAGCTGAAGCGCGACAACGATCTGTTCCAGACAGGAAGACTGTAGGTTCCTTGCCCTCAATCAAGGGATACATTCAGCTAATTTCGCTACTCTGAAGTGTCACATGTGGTCTCTATGTGAATATCATCGTGTCAGACTATCTCCGCACTATTCTGAATCTCAACCGAAATCCCGTCGCTTCTGATTGGAAACTCGATCCTCGAGACGATTTTAATGAAGTCTTCGATTCGCAGGGAACTCCTCGGGGAATCGGGAATCAGGTAAGCGTCGAATTTAACATGATATACAGGTGGCACAGCGCCGTGAGTAGGCAAGATGAAGTCTGGGCGAATGGGTTTTTCAAGGAAGTATTCGGCCCCAATGCCAACCCTGGTAAGACATTTGCAGCTTCGCAAGAATCCTGGCCATAACACTAACGGCATACGTCCTTAAGACACCATGTCCACCGACGAATTCCTGCAAGGACTCCGCAAATGGAGCTGGAGTCTGCCGGGAGATCCAGAGAAGTGGACCTTTGGTGGCCTTACCCGGCTAGAAGATGGAAGATTTCCAGATGCCGAGCTGGTTCGGCTTCTCCAAACAGGAACTGAGAATGTTGCCGGCAAGTATTCATGCAATGGGCTTGGTTCGTGCCGAGTAGTTAAGCTTACAAATATCTCTTTATTAGGAGCATTTGGAGCTAGAAATATTCCCCGTGTCTTCAAGGCCTTAGAGGTCTACGGGATACAGCAAGGACGGCAATGGGGTTTGGCAACATTGAACGAATTTAGGCTATTCTTCAAGCTGAAGCCATACACGACTTTTGGTTAGTCTGCAGCCATGCGTATATGAGATGTAACTCATGCTGATTCTGCCTAGCGGACATGAATTCGGATCCGTCTGTCGCCGAAGCGCGTAAGATTATGATTTGCGGTTGATGGGATGGCACTAACTCCAAATAATAGTGGAGGCGATGTATGGACATCCAGACAATGTCGAACTCTATCCAGGGCTTCTAGCTGAAGAGACAAAGAAGCCCTTGGAGCCGGGCTCTGGATTATGTCCTGGATTCACTACCTCTTTTGCAATCATGTCCGATGCTGTCGCACTCGTCCGCGGTGATAGGTTTTACACCGTTGACTACAGCCCATCAAACCTAACCAGCTTCGGGTAAGGCGCCTGATTCAAAATTATTGTCTGCACTACTCTGACATGGAAGCAGTTATACGGAGGTTAGTTCTGATTTTGACGTTGCTGGTGGCGGAATGATGTACAAGCTCTTGATGCGGGCTTTCCCTGGGTGGTACCGCGCAAATAGCGTCTACGCTCTATATCCTTTCACTACACCTGAAGCAAACTTTGAAGCATTCATGAAGCTCGGCACCTCCCAGGACTTTGACTTCAACAAGCCTTCATTCATTGGGCCACCCACTCCGATAACTTCGTGGCAGGGGGTGGTGGATGTACTCAGTGACCAGGAGCATTTTCATGTGCCATGTGAGATATCCCCTACGTAATTCTAACCTGTCTACTGAGGCTCACAATTCAGCAGGGGGCAATCACACGTTCCAACTGACCCACCATGACTACATGCTCAGCGGAGACACCCCAGCGAATACCGAACAAAGAGGCTTTGTCAAACAGTGCCTCTACAGTCCAGAGAGCGGCCTCGAGGAAGTGAGACGCTTTTACGAGTCCATCACCGCCGAGCTGTTTCGCCAGCATAGCCGCAAGGTCGGTGAATCTTACCAGGTGGACATAGTAAGAGAGTAAGCGCGAAAGTCGAAATCGTCCCGGTTGTTGAGCTAATAACGTCTAAAGCATTGGAAACCTTGCCCACGCCCATTTTACCTCGCAATTCTTTGGCATTCCTCTCCAGGAATATGGGGCAGGATCCGATAGCTACACAGCTAGGGCGCTGAGCGATGTACTCGCTAATCTCTTCGGTTACGTCTTCCTCGACTTGGACACTGCGGCGTCATACAAGAATCGCGTTGTAGCTGCAGCAGAGACGAAAAGTCTTGGCGAGAAGATGCAAACCACGGTTGCGGGGATCAAAGCGCAACGCTTCCCTTCCCTGCATCATATGCTTCGAACAGCCTCAAGTGATGGAGTTCTAAGAAGCTATGGCGTGGAACTAATCGATAGAATGCTCGAGTCTGGAAAAGGCGTCGATGTGGCTGTGTGGACAATTATTCCCACTGCTGCTGCAGCATGTGCCACTCAGGCACAGGGTGTAAGTAACTGATTTCCATGGTGAATATTTGCGGATCTAATTAGAATCCCAGTGGGCTCAGATGATCGACTTGTACTTGTCTGACAAGTACTACTCTCATTGGCCTGCGATCCAGAAGCTTGCGATGTCGGACGAGCCGGAAGCCTTCGAGAAACTGAAGAAGTACGCCCTGGAAGGGTATGTAATCTCATTTCCACTTGCCCCATACAGTAAGAGCATTGCTTACAGATAACAGCTTCCGCCTCTCCACTCCAGCCTTCGGGCTTCTCCGAACCGTCGCTGCAGACAAAGCTGACTTGAGAGACGGCCGTCGCGTTGTATCTGTGAAGAGGGGTGACATCATATTCACTGATTTTGTGACCGCCGGTCTGGACGCTACCAAGTTTCCCGATCCATACGAGATCAAGCTAGACCGGCCAGATGATCTGTACATCCACCACGGCTGGGGCCCTCATGCATGTCTCGGTCGCCCGATTGTGACCGTTGCCGGTGCCAGCATGCTGCGTGTGTGTGCTCGGCTGGGTAAGCTTAGACGAGCGCCAGGTCATGCCGGAGAGATGAAGAGCAAAACAGTAAATGATGCGTTCAAGGTGTACTTGGCTGAGAATGGGAGCAAGTGGGGACCGTTTCCTGTTTGTGAGTTATCTTGAACCCCTAGCGCAGAATTGGCCAATACTGATTCGTCGTTAGCCAAAAAGGTCGTCTTCGACAAGACCACCGAAATGTGAGACAGGTTTGGAGGTTATGACGGTTCCAAACTAGTACAACAGCTAGTTTTACTTGATACGCGGCGCACCGATCCTTGTTGTCCAGGCGCACTCCGTCGTGAACCAAAGACGGAATGATATGTGCAGTAATTGGTCAGGCATTTTGGTATCATGTCTAAATTGTGAGCTTGATGTGTTATTTGCAGTTGAGACCTGTGGCTGGAAGTCTATATATGCCCACACGAACTCAGGACTGATATGTGGCTTGTCGAGCGTATTTCCCTCCCCTTGTGATCCTAGATTGGATAATATCTCTTTCACTTCACTCCTCAGTATGCAATACCTCGTGCCTGTGAAACGTGCCGGCGTCAAGCACTCGCTTGAGATTGATGCCTTTATAATTCAGCGGAGAGAGGCCAATCTTGCCGTTGAGCGTGAGAAGGAACATACGAATCAATGAACGAATGAAATTTATTCCGCCACGGAGTAAAAACCTCAGAGCCACAACGCTACGCTTTTTACAGTTCTCACATGCTTACCCGTACACTCATTGGTCCCATCTCGCTTAATTTTTTGTGCCAGGCCTACTGTGGACAGTATGCATCGTAACTCGTTCAATTATCACCTTTCAGGCCGGTGCACGAGTCGTGTCTTCCTTCCTCTATTGCATTCCTCTCCAACTCTGGCTGTTAAGTCTCTCTTGATAACCTATAGGTCACAACCACCCTCCCCTCTTTTCTTCCTTTATACCTATGTAACCTAAGACCAGACAGGACTAGACCAGTATTAAAATGGCAAGACCCGGACCTATTGAACAGCCTGGGCCACATCGTATCACTAAGGCTGCTCTGACACACAAGCTGTGTGACCTACAGTATCAGACGTAGAAGAAACAGATCGTGCGGCACGCCCGTTACAGCTGACGAATACGACCCTATCCAATGGAGGATACAACAGACCAACCTCAATCAATCATTAAGTTAGAAATCAAGAGCTTTAACACAGAGTCAAAATTCCGCGTTAAAGTGTGACATTAATAGAATCAGTGCAGATAATTCCAATAGCACGGCCTTACAGGCAGCATGTTCTGCCAGCAACAAATCCATAGTCACTTGCTTCTCAAGAAGGGCGCCGACGTCAAATTGAAGTGGTCAGTGCGAACGCCGACACCCTCCTCCATGCGGAGAGTATGACAGCGGAGAAAGGATAACCGATGCAAATATATTAATGTATTGCCATATGGAGTAGGCAGCCAATAAGGCCGCAGTAGTGGATGGTGACGCATAGCCTTTGTAAATATTGCGTAATAAATAATTGCCACTTTTGGAACTAATACCTGCCTTTGTACTCTGTAGATATTGGTAAAAGATATTTCTAGCACTCACTTATACCATGGGGCGAGTTAAGCCAGGACCTTGTCTAGTCCGCTCTGGGTCGCCTAATTTATCCCTACCTAACTAAGAGCCTATCTTAATGACATCTATTGCCGAAGTATTAGCGGAAGGAAATGGGATGAGCTAGGCCTTATAATATCAGCCTACTTAACTATGGAAATATGGAATAGCATGCAGCACTAGTTTAAGACTTATAGCAATCTATACTCTTCTATCCCTATTTAATAAAGCAGAGATTTCATATCTAGTCTAAGTTTTAAATCTTATAACTGACATTCTTTTCGGTCGCTAGTAAGCCAAAGTGAATGGAACTTCCCACTCCCAGGCCATCACATGTCAGTAACATTTGCTTGTAGGGCAGTACACCCCACCCGCCAGATGAACAGCCAGACTCTATAGTTTGAATTATTGAAACCTTCATAACAGTTTGAGTTCGCAGTTTAAAGGTAGTCCAACTGAATTTGCAGTCTTCAAGTCTATCCCTGCAAGTGTTGACACGATGGGGCATCATAACACGAGAAGACTTGTTGTGGTTCGGCTTCACGTGGAGGTTGAAGGTGGACTGACTGAATTTCTTTTACACACTTCTGAATCTTAGTGGTGTTGAGAGTTTACGTGCATTACAGTCACATTAGGAAGGGAGCTTGGCACTCGATGTAGTTCTACTGTTGGAGGGATAACAATGCCGTCAACAGGTTCCATGTTCGTAACCTACGTCTGTATCAATACCTCAATACCCTGGACATCTTCATGTTAAGGCAAATCAGTTGCAGCAAAAGCATAAGGTACGGGAATATAGTTCATCGCCCTAAATATGTCTAATGATCCCCAACAGCGTCAGACGCGGCTCACCTTGGATGGAGATTAGGACAACGAGACTGGCTGAGATAACGGTGGCGCTGTAAGCTGACTCTTCTACAAGTCTCAAGCTCGAGGACTGTGCACCAAATCAATGTTACACTTGAGATTATAGATATCAGTCGGAATCACCGTGGAGACTGAGCGCCTGGACACTAGCTCGTGTCTTTAAGCACTCCTGAAAAGTATAAAATTGGATGTCATTCGCGTCTTAAGCCTGTCCACTAAACATTTCAACCAAGACTTCTGCCAATTGCGCATTTGGCGTCTTTCAGAGAGCAATCATGGTCCAAATTCCGGGCTTTGAGGGGATGCAATACTCCCGCGATGGCACTCAAGCTGAGAAACAGGACTACGCCTACTTCAACCAGCAATATGCAACCTCAACTTACCAGGTTGATCACAATATGTACCCAGATCTCATCGTTCAGCCCAAAGGAGACGAAGACGTCATCAAGGCTGTGATCTGGGCCAGAGATAACAAAGTCTCTATTGCTGTTAAGAGTGGCGGTCACCAGTACAGTGGTGCGTCATCTACAAATGGCAAGAACATTCAGATGGACCTTAGCAACACGTACAAGGACTTGATGGTTCTGAATCCCCACGACCCCATTGCCCAGGATAGAGCACTGGTGTATGTTGGTGTCAGCAACCAACTCAAAGAGCTCAACGCATATCTCAGGCACAACCAACTGTTTGTCCCCCACGGAGATTGCGCTTACGTATGTGTGGGTGGGCATGGTCAAACTGGTGGTTATGGCCAGCTTGGCCGTGGCTTTGGCCTTTTTGGCGACCACATCAGAACCATCCGTATGGTCTGTCATGACGGTGTCATTCGAGACATCTCTAAAGAGAACGACTTGGAGCTTTTTTATGCCATACTCGGGGGCAGTCCAGGTAATTTTGGCATTATCTCACACTATACTGTCCAGGTGTTTCAGGCCAAGAGCTACATGGGGACCATTGCCGGCCCAAACGGATTCAAGGGACCACACGGCATCAAAGGGTTCTGGATCTACTCCCCCAAAGTCCTCAAAAAGCTGCTTACCGTCGTCGCACAAATGGCCGACAACGCCAAGGTCCCGCGAGGCTTTGACCTCACTGTTAACGTCCTCAGCACCGACTTTCCCATCGCGATTCTATTTCCCACATTGAATAATGCTAGTATTTGGGAACACATTCAAAACAAGATCAAGAACGCCCTTGCGGATGAATTTCTGCAGTGGCTTAATGGTCGCTTCCCCGCCGTCATCATAGTTAATGCGCAATGGTGCCCTACCAGCAAGGAGGATAAGTATGACGAGAGTGTTGATCAATGGTTCAGCAAGTTCCGGGCCCTTAAGGGTTTCTTCGAAAATGAGACTCTCCTCATCGACGAGTTCGAAGAGGACATGTCTCGAATGACTGGAAGATGGATCCTCCCCAAGCGGCGAGAGTTTGATCTCCCTTATGTTAAGCGCACCTACTCTACCAACTCGAAGTCTCTCGAAAAGGACGGCTGGGTCGACTCGGTCATTGATCGCATCGACTTGATCTATAACCCGCGCCAGTTGCTCGATAATAACCCAGGGGATAAGGAGTACGAGGTCTACACCCATTGCAAGCTTGTAACGCAGATCCAATGCTATGGAGGCGTCAATTCGCACTTCCATCTAAACAAAGATAACGGCACTTCCTACAGCTGGAGGGACACATCGGTTGTCCAGACGCTGGACTGTTTTCATGAACTGGGTGACAAGTATAAAGAGTATGCCGAAAAGTGGCAGGCCAAGAATGACTCTGTTATGGTTGGTCCCTCGAGCCCGTTTAGTAAGCAAGACAGACGTTTGCTCTGGGGCTCTTATGGTGACTGGGACTTGGGGAAGCAGGAGGTTTGGGAATATTATTATGAGGATGCGGACAAGTACCAGAAACTGGGTAGAGCAAGGGGTAAAGCTGATCCTAACGGTACCTTCACTGCAAACCTGTTTGCTGTTTCAGCTATTGAAAGAAAGGGCGCTTAAACTGTAGATTGATCTATTGAGGGGCATATAATAGCCGGCCGTTTATCCCATCGGATCATCCTCAATCTCCATGACTTGAAAGTGCAAGTGGGGGATGTAGATTGAGATGTCACTATGATGCAATATGAACCAGTTTTGTAAAAACTAAAAAACCATCGAGTGTTATTAAGAAGTATTTTGTCAGCTGAGATTCACTATTTGCTAAGATTTCGTACTCATCCTACATACAATAACAGATATTGCGGTGGCTTAAGCATGGTTTTAGGTAGCCTGCAGATACGAGTCACATTGAAGTCCATAAGAGCAACCAACCCTACCGCTACCGTGCCAGGAGGGGCATGCAGGTAAGATATCGTATTCATCTTGTCATACCATAAACGATGCTGTAAGTAGCTGAAAATAGTGGTGACTTCATCAATCATATGGCATGTGAACCTAAGGAGACGCCTGTAAACCAAATGCTATATCTCCCAGGAGTCCCGCGAGTTTCCTCATATTACCTAGATCATTTGTATTATATCCCTCGCCCAATCTTATTACTATATTTCGTTTAATACAAATTGGATCCGAGCATTCTCGATACGACTTGCAAACATAACCTCGAAAATACGCCTTACACTTTATATATTCAGCTTATATATAGCTAGTACCCTCCTCACCTTGGCGATAAAGGTGTTTATTGCAGCAGGCGATATATAAGTAGTTAATATAATCCTCTAGGTAATAAATCGGTCTCTAGAAGCTATAATATAAAGTCTTAGCAGTATAGCCCTTATTTAGAAGGCTATTTTTACTAATAATATTAATAAGCCCTCTCTAAACTGTATATTAAACTATCTACCTAAATTAGGCCAGTTCTTATATAACTTAATCAGACTAGGGACCATCTTAGGTCGATTTCTATCTACTAATGGTCCGCTAGAGAGCCTTAATGCTAAGTCTTTCGGTATAGATAATCTATATAAACTTAACTTATAGCTACTAGAGAATAGAAATGCTATAGTTTGCTAAATATAGTAGGTAGTTTTAATTATTATGGCTATTCTGAAGTTAAGTAGAGGAAAAATACTAAATAGACTTAATAATATTTAACTAAATATTAATCTATATAGTAACTTTAATATAAATATTAACCCTCTATTACTAATATATTTTAGTGCTTTATAGTAGGCTACTATCCC
>PVQB02001115.1:0-14564 GCA_002980475.2 Fusarium beomiforme | reverse complement strand
GATTTATTTGTTTGCAAGTCTGATGCTGTTCGACTCAACACGCCGAGTGCCGACGTGTCACGCTCCCTCAATGGGTATGCGATAGTTCTTGTGGATCGCCTCCTTCGGCGAGAATCCCGGGCACTGGTGGAGGTACTGCGAACCGATCTGTAAGGAGATCCAGATGCCTTGCAACGTTTGCGACAATGCTGTTCATCATCGAAGTCGTCTCCAGAACCATGTCCCTGATTTGGTGAAGGGCAATAGTCCTCGTCACGCGCGCATTCCAGAATATCGAGGTCATCCCCACTGCCAGAGCTTTCAGTATCTACATCCCTGTCCTTATCTTGCATCGTTTCATGTGCATGTGAGGATCTGCGACGAGAACGGCGCCGGGGCGACAACTCCTGAGATAGGGGAGACAGTGGAGACAGTCGGGCTCCAAATGGCAATCCGGGTTCAGCCTCTGAGGACTGGGACTCAGCATCGCTGGATTCGCAGCTCGTGTGGCCGTAATCTTGCTCGTGTTGTGATTCGGGTGACAGGCTTTTCGCGGGGGATAGAGTGTAAGCTCTAGAAATGGCATCATCGCGCGATATGCTCGCACACTCTTCGGTATCCATGTCATGTGTCCGCGTAGGGAAGGTCTGCTTGCTGGCGTGATCAGGCAAGACACAACCCACACCCCGCATTGAGTTAGGTTGCATAGTATTTGTAAACTCCGGATTTTCATTATGCATAGTACCTTGGTGAGCTGAAATGCATGAGTTATTCCGAGTTTCTTGTACGTGCTCTTGGAGTAGGACAATAGACTCTCCTAATAATTTCGTAGATTTTTCGAGCATCGAGAGAGCGACGTTCTGAAGGTGGATGAGTTTACTCAAATTATTTATCGATGATTCGTCAGGATCCTAGAAGTTTTCTCGTTATTTAACTGCTATTGAGCCCGCTATACACACTATACTCACGCATAATTGCTGACAACCAAATTCATCCCGCGACTGTTCCATACCTGTATGAGTATATAGCGAGCTTCTTGATCTAATGCTGATATTTTGGTTCTTTGCAATCATTCTGTTTATTATAAGTGACAAAGACGCTCGTACTTGCCAAAATATAGAGATAGAGTGAGCTCTATTTGATGAAGTGCGAGATACTGCGTATTTATGGATCTTCAGCTTCTGGCATGGGCTCTACCGTACCAACCTATAGTTCGCTAATACAATCTGATATCAATACCCTAAGATGTTAGAGGAGAACGAAGTCGAGGCATAATCAATTCTGGACGCTTAACAACGCTATGACCGGGAATTACAGTGATTTTAGCTCCATACCATCATAGTAACGAGGATAAATTAACTTTTTGTTATTTATTTGGTCCTCTATGCTTGAAGAAGTTCCTTAAAAAAGTTGGAGGGTTGCGATGCTGGTAAGCGGGTGAGAAGACGGATGACACTTGACGCCACCCATAATACGAGAATGTGGACGCTGTAGAGGGAGTATCCATCTCATATTTTTGATTACTTTCTATAGGGCCGGTTTACCTTGAACTGTGATGCCACAATGGAAACCAGACCATAAAGAGGCGGGCTTGATGAAAAATTAGTATTAGTTTCTAGCTGTTTATTGCACCTTCCTTGCAGAACCTTGTGGCAAGTGTCAATCGTTTATTCAGGTGCTTGAAGTTAGGGATGGCAGCAATCTGGAACGGGAACCAGCTTCCCGACACCAGAAACGGAGACAGTCCTCCCTGGCGCTTAGGGGGCGGTTATACCTGTCTACGCATAGGCCAAAATGCACCATGGGCCTGTGCGTTCTCATGCAATAGACTGCTTTTTTTTTCTCTAAAACTCGTCGTAAGTATGATAAATTATTGGATTTAACTGGAGAGTCTGGTTTTAACATTCCTCAGTTAACAGGAGAAGCCTGTAGAAACTATCTAATCAGGAGCTCATATTAACTGCAGAAAGAAACATAGCGGTTAGGATTAGGATAGTGTTTTAGTATTAACTATCTAAACCACTTTGCCTAGCTAAGCGTTTTCCTCTACCTAAGCATATGGCTCATATAAAAAGGTAAGAAATTAATAAAAAGAGAGACCTATAAAAATAAAAATAAGCAAAAACGAGAAAAGCAAGATAAAAGAAAATAGCTAGGATAGAAATAATAAAGAGAGAGACAAATAACAAAGCCCTATACCGCTGGTTACGAATGAATGAATGGTATTATAAATGTGTTCGTTTCGTGCCACTTCTTTGCCCTGCTTCTTGCCTACACGGTACCACCTCCGTCAGAATTTCTCGGGATACCCAATCCAGCCCGTCTTTTACAAGCCTTCCAGGCCTCAATGATAGTAACATAGAGAACAGTGCTCCCGAAAACAACACCCCACTCCCAACTCAGATCACGGTGCTTAAACACCTCAGTGTTCAATCCGGGAATGTAAATGAGTGGGAATATTGAGGTAAAGCCTGCAACGACCGACCAGAAAAGCAACTTGTTGTGATACACAGTTCTGAAGACAGAAAACGGACCGGACCATCGGTCATCCATGTCAAACAGACTTCGGTGGAAATGTTTGACTTCCCAGGATTTGACTAAGAGAAGAAAGCAGAAGGTGGCAAAAGTAGTTGCCCTTGATCGGAACACCAGGTCGCAGTCCGGCCCAGCGGTCTCGTTGCAGCCGTGGGGAAGGTCATGAAAACCTTGATCAGAAGTGTAGGGAACGACCACAAAAGACATCAGGCAGGTAAGTCCCATTCCAGTTCCGTAGACTAGTTGGTCTCGAATCAAATCAGGCGTGAATATCCCTACACGCAAATCACGTGGAGGGCGCTGGAGGATATCCAGCTGTGCCTCTTCAAGGCCAAGACCGAGAGCCAATGGTGAAGACGTTACGAGGTTAGCCCAAAGAATTTCGAGAGGCGAAAGCGGAAAGATGGATTGGCCTGAGGTATCCTTGAACACAAGGCCAACAAGAAGAAGGATGATTTGCGCAAGGTTGGAGGTGAGAAGATGGAGAAGAAACTGTTTCAAGTTTAGCGGACGTTAATAGCAGGGAAAACGATGTGAGGACAAACCTTTGAGATATTATCAGAGAGACGTCGGCCTTCTCGAATGGCAGTAATAATCGAAGCGAAGTTGTCATCAGTGAGCACCATATCAGAAGCTTCCTTGGCCACATCACTGCCTCGGTCACCCATCGCAATGCCGACATCGGCCTGCTTCAGCGCGGGCGAGTCATTCACGCCATCGCCGGTCATAATGCAGAAGGCCCCCCGACGATGCAGAGCTTCAATCATACGAACTTTAGTAAAAGGGCTACACCGGGCGAGGACGATCGGTAGGCTCTCCATTGCGTCCACTTGATCATCCGAGAGACTGGCAAAATCCGACGCCGCCATGACAAGACCCGAACGCAATGGACCATCCTTGGGTAAAAGGCCAACTTCACAGGCTATAGATGTTGCAGTTTTGATATGGTCACCGGTCACCATGTGCACCTTGATACCGGCGGTGTGACACGCCTGGATGACACCAGCTGTCTCTCGGCGAGGCGGGTCGTATATACCGGCAAGGCCGAGGAAGTGGAGGTCTCTTTCCACCTTCGAACGATCTTGTATATCTTCTTTAACATCCATAAATTTGGTTGCAACGCAGATGATCCGAAGACCGTTTCCAGCCAACTTCTCCGCCTTGGTGAGAATCTGCTGCTTAAATTCGTCGCTCTCCTCCAACAAGGGCAGAAGCATCTCCACAGCGCCTTTGGTGTAGACCTTTTTTGATCCGTAGACGACGCTCATGCGCTTAATAGAAGAGTCAAAGGGATGCTCGACGGTCAACTCATCTGGATCCCGATTCCAGCCGTAACGGAGAGCAAAGATTTTGAGTGCGATCTCAGTGGGCTCGCCGATGGCTTTCCACTCGGCGCTACCGGCTGTAGCAACACTAGCCGAGTCTGTTCTGATCTCGTGCTTCTCGTCAGTGACAGTAGCGTTGTTGCAAAGTGCCAAGGCGGATAAAAACGTGTCGAAGCAACTACCATTGAGTGGCCCAGACCAGGATACTGAACCACTCGCCGGATCGTGAGGATCACCTACTCCCTCGACAGATCCCTCCACGTCTTCCCGAAGCCACACTTTCCGGGTGATCATACGACCTTGTGTCAGAGTGCCAGTTTTATCAGAGCAGATATTCGTCACGCCACCTACTGCTTCGAGAGATGGCATCTGGCGAACAATCACGTTGCCTCGGACCATTTCTTTGGTCGCGACGGCGATCGTGAGAGTGAGAACAGGGAGAAGGGACTCTGGTATAACAGCGATACCAACACAGATACCGTAGAGAAGAACTTCATCACCAAGTTCCCAGCGGCTAGCTGAGAAGACAATGATGGCAAGAAGGATAGCGAACGCGAAGAGCAGCAGGGCAAATTTGCTAAGGGTGACTTGAAGAGGGGTGCCCCCCAGGCCAATGATCCTGCAGATGGTTTCCCTAATTTTAACGAGGATCTGGATGGCCTTGGACCTGTCACCTTCATGCCTCTTCTTGCGAAGCAGCTGGGCAATTTGACCGAACTCTGTCTGCATACCTGTGGCAATTACAATACCTATGCCGCGACCGCGAGTAACAGAGCTACCAGAGTAGGCCAAGTTGACACGATCGCCAATGGGTATCTCAGCATCAGTAAGAACATTTTCCGAATTTTTTGCTGACGGCGAGCGACTCTCCTGTAAGAAGAGCTTCGTCCGTGGCAAGATTGACACTCCGAGTCAAGCGAAGGTCGGCGGGTACAATGTCTCCGGTCGCAAGGACAACGACATCTCCAACAACAAGCGTTTCTGCCTTGACGACGTTATTTGTGCCGTTGCGAATGACTTTGCATTCAGGCGTTGATAGAGCGTACAGTGATCGGATCGTTTGCTCTGCGCGGTAGTCCTGGACCAAGCTGGAAGGGTCAGTTTTGATTCAGATTATGAAAGAGAAGTGACAACTTACCCAACGACAATGTTGAGAACAATGACAGCCACGACGACACCTCCCTCGATATAGTCTCGGATTGCAAAAGACAAGATAGCAACAGCGACAAGAACAATGGTCAAGGCGTTGGCAATCTGAGCAAGGAAGATCTCGTAGATAGTAGGGCCTTTAGCGCCCAGGAGTGAGTTTGGGCCATCACGGATCAACCGTGCGGCGGCCTCGTCGTTATTCAACCCACGGTCTATATGGGTAGCAAGGATGTCAGCGACGCGCTGGCTAGGTAAGGTGTGAGAGCGTTGAAGCTTCTCCGGTGGTTCCGCTATGAGAGGCGGGTCGTCTGGACTTGCATTTACGGACAAGTCTGACGAGGCGTTGGCGTTGTTGGCACCATTCGGATTGGGTGTTACGGCTTCTCCCATCGAATGGTTAAGGGGTCAAAGGTTGGGATGAACTAGAACTCCAACTGTCTCGAATGGCTGAGCGGTAGAGACAATACGAGAATCCAATTACGTTTTACAGAATATTCCAGAATAGAGATAAGAGAATCAGAAAGAACATGGATAAGAAGCGTAGCAGCTGGGAAGAAGAGCGCTCTTTATCGCGACGACTTCTGGTGCATTCAGGGCCAAGGACAACGAAGATTGAGTCGTTTGCAATGCCTCAACCCCACCTTAGAATCCCCTTAGTATTCTCCATCACGAGACTGTTGTATGGGTGCGCAAGAGAATACTGTCGTCATGAACAGTTGAGTGGCATCTTGGCGACCAACTTTGGATTTGTCCCAAGTTCGTGGCTGTGTCACTCTGGAGAAGCTGCGATAATCATTGGCGATGCCTAGCGGCAGTTTATTGCTTTGTCATACAACTGGCAAGTCTCTTTGCATGATCTGCTCTAATAACATTATTCTTGTTCTTGGCATTGCGGTGGCGATGCTGGCACAGTGTCTGCTGTAATTCCGCTCACATGTTCAACACTGGTCCAACGCGTTCAAAAAATTCTGCTCACATTACGGCAGCAGGTCGCTACACCTGACGCTTAAAGAATATCTAAAACGCCTTGAATCCTCTTTCATCTGGAACATTTAATGGTAGCCTCAGGGAATTAAACATGTACCTCCTCGTTTCATCCTTCAAGGCATCAGACCTCAAACTCGATTCACCGACTACCTTCCGAGCAGTTGCATGCACCCCTCTCGGGGACGCGTGGCAGGAGGAAAACGAGTGGGCAACAAGCACGTATGCCCAGACTTTTACTGAAGGTTCTCTGCTGTCTCAAGCGCCGTCGTCCACACAGCGACCGCAGCCAGTGGTCGATCTCCTCATCATGACGGTCATGTGATCCCCCAAAAACGAGCCACCATATTTCAGCGTATTTTAGAGCCGCAGATTAACCCACGCGCCAAGCCAACGTCAAAAAGGAGCACAAGGGCCAAACGCCACAATGAGAGACAATGATTGATTAGCAAGGCAGCTCTTCACGGTGACGTTAGCACCAACTATCTCCTGAGTGCGCGTAGCCCTCCCAAGATGTCACGATGAGGGGTCTGGTCCAATCAAAAGGTGTCAAATAGAGGATACTTAATTCCTCTGCTAAATTAGGTGGTGATAGAAGTCCCCACAATATTGGTCATTACAAATCGCAACCTTGCAAATACGGCAGCCATGAGAGGTCTGACTCCGTACATTGGGCCTCTTCTTATTACCGCTGGTCTCCGTAAGAGGGCTCCAAGCCTCACTTTTTGCTCTCAGCTGCCCCTGCCGACAGCCCTAACAGGCAAGGCAGTCTGATTTGATATGACGGTCGATATGATTGATCTCACGGTGAATGTGTTCCCTCTGTAGTTCGGGGTTTTGTAGATGACGCTCGTCTCCTGGTCGGTATCGCTGCCTTGCCTGACTGTCATGACCGTAGGCGTTGAATAATTGGTTATAAATACACTCTCGCCATTCCCTCTGATTGGTATCTCTTCCAATTTGGCTGCGGTCCGTGAAGTTGAGCAATATAGCTATTAATGAGGGCCACGTCAAGGAAGAAAGTCCATACAAGTGCCTGCTCACGGTCCACGGCGTAGGGGGTGATCGTACTTATAACATGACCTCAATTGGTCACCACGGTCAAAGTGACTCATTTGGTCGTTATACTCAGCAGCCACTGTCGGGACTTTGATCATCTTGACAGCTTCGTCACCGAAAAAGCGGCGTATTGGCTTGGCTTCTGACTTCCGTGATAACGGCTTCTTCCTCTGCCGTATGACACGCTCATCGTCGGCACCAGTGAACACGGTGGTCAAAAACAACACAAGCTTGTTGTCTTTCCGAACGATTTGGTCGACCTAGGGTCACAGCACGAAGACGAATTAGCAAGGATGTCTCAGTGAAAAGTACCTGGCCGAGGAGGTTGTCAATTTGGATGAGATCAACCTGGGTGAGGGCATTGTGCATGGGCAGATAGTCCTAGTGCGCCGACGGGTTTTGGCTGGGGGCAGGACCTCCATGGACCACAGCTGGACCGGCCGGCTGGAGAATGTACTGCTCATTAGCGGCCATGGGGCTGTTGTGAATGGACAAGGAGCTGGGTAGGGGCATCAGGGAGTAGTCAATCTGAGCATAGGACGAGGGGTCAATCTCGCGGCGCTTAGCACTGCCGAAGGACTCGTCGACCGCGTCAAAGGTGTGCTTGCGGTCATAGCCACCAGAAGCGGCGCTGTAACCGGGGTGCTCGCTATGGGGATTGTTCAGGGGCCGCTGGGTGAAGTAGAGACCATGGCTGGTGGAGGGCTGGGGAGCGTAGTAGCCGCTAGGGTGCCTGGTATGGTGAGGGAACGGGAGGGCGTTGGTTCGCATCTGGCCATTACGGTCGCAGTAGCTAGCATGATCTACAGGCGAATCAGCCTCGAGAGAAGGATAAGCGGATGGCCACGGCCGCGATGGAGAATTGAGCTGGGATATATCGCTGGGAGACTGCGACCTGGAATCGGGTCCGCTCTGGGGGTCCTGGGACGGCTGGAGTGAGCCATGGGCATGCCTCTGAAACGGCAGCGTGAGCCAATGCAGAAAGTTGGTGGACCGAGGAGTCTGTACCTTGGCATGCTTCTTAAGATCCTGGGGACGCTTGAAGGACTTGCCGCAGAACTTACACTTATGAGGCTTCAGGGCTACATGAACGCGGATGTGCGAGACCATGTGGTCTCGTTTCATGGTGGTAGTGCGACAAGAGTTCCACTGGCAAGTCAAGTTGAGGTTGTTGTTGCTCTTGCGGCCAACATGGCGCTCACAGATGTGCTCCTATGCCGTGGAGTCAGCGTTCCGTGCGTGCAATCTGACACAAGGCAGCGTCGGAGATGGGACTCACGTAGAGCAATTCTGGGGTGAGAAACTTCTGGTTGCAGGCGTTCCAGCGACAGATGAGGTTGTCGTCAGACGTTGTCGATGATGTCACGCTGATCTCTTACCCTTGCCTGGAATGTCGCCACGGCGGACCGCGCGTCAAATGTGTCTCCCTCCGCCCCCCAGGACCCTGCGCGGCCCAGGCCAGGCGTGGCCGGGTATCCAATCGTCGTTCCGTTAATCACGACCAATCCATTCACATCCCAATGTGAACTTGACGATAAGCGACTGCACGCCGATTATTGTGGCTTCGACCAGGTCCGACTGAGTAGGCTGGTCTTTCGCGAGTTCGATGCTCAGAAGTGTCCCGGAGGTATTTGCTCAAGTACGTGGAACACTGGGCGTTGCGACGGATACTAGGCTATTCAATTGATCTTTCGGAGCGATTTTAGGTGCTGTAAATGGCTGTTGTTTCTTCAACTTCGTCCTCACTGGCTGTTTTTTAGGCCACTGGTGGTGGTTGTAGCAACAGGGGTCACGAGACTTCGGTCACAGAGTTGGGTGGACGGGTATTTAAGCTTACATGCAACCATAATGATGTCGGCACTGGGCGGTGGACTAGATGGATGCCGTAAAAGCGTCATCAGATGAGCCAGCGGGTGGCGACAATTGGGACGCCGGCTAGCCATGGTAGGGGGCTCGGCAAAGATCCAATGCGCTGTCCGAGTGCACTGCAACGCTTGGCAGATGCACGATGGGGAGTCGACAAGGAGAAGACGAGTCAAAGGAGACGGCCGTCGGAAAATAGAGATCCCACAAACGTGGAGCCGGTTTCATTTCCTACGAATTGGCTGCTCGCTAGACTTCGCTAAATCTGGACTAACTGTGGCTGAGGATAGTAAACATAAAAGTGGCTGGATCAAAATCGTCGTTGGCCATGACAGTGTTTTAGAGCCTCAGCCATAAGGCATCAACACATGCCCATGGCTTATTGTTAAGAATCCACTTCGGAGGATCGGCTCCTCTGCTACTCCCTGACTCTTTTCAGGGCCATGTAAACAAGCCGTGTATCAGGCCAACGAGCGTGAGCTTTCCAGTTCCAGACGCGCTGTACAAAACGAGTTGTTCATGCCAATCATCTAAGCGCGACCTTCTAAAGTATATCAGTCGCGGTGCTCGTGATTTCCCCCAGCAGCGGTAGCATCGATACCCAGCGACCGCTCGTTAGGTAGTACAATGGCGCGATCTAATGCGTAGGGTAGCCCGCGATGACGTCCACGGAGCATCATCGCACAGACGACGAGCTTGCTGAAGGTGGAGAGTTGGCTGCTGAAAGATGTTGAGACCGTTGGATAACCCAGACTCAGGCCGACGTTGCCACTACAAGGCCGTTAGCTTCGATCTCATCAAGACGATGGCGCACTTACTATGCCGAAACAACCTCGAACAAAATAGGCCAAACATTGAATGCCTGAGCCAAGTCAGTGAAGAACGAAGAATGACGGGAAGTTGTACTGACCGGATCATTCGCATCCATAATGCGGTTCGACTCCGCTATGCAAATGAAAAAGATTCCAAGACAGATGTACCATAGATCGAAACTAAGCTGGTTCCGCAGATGTGTCACCAAGTACGAACCGCCCTTCTCTTCGGTAGGCTGCCGATCCGCCTCGTAAAGCCCCAGGGAACGTTCCTCGTATGTATTCGAGGATCGAATGGCGATGGCGATTGGGTAGACGGAGATGTACATCATGATCAGCAAGCTCATCTGCACGGCGGGGTTAACATCGGCCAGGTTGAAACTCGCGGTGCCAGTGTGTCGAGAGCTGACGGACTGGAAGATGGCGGCAGCAACACGTCTTCCGGCGGGGAGACTTGCGACGGCGTCGTTGTTGAGATCGAGTAAGATGATGAGAAGAATGTCGACGATGTTGAGGGTGAGCAGGATTCCGAATAGCGCCCATGTCGGTCCGCTAGGGAATAGCAGCGTGTAACAGCGTCGAGGGTGGTTGAGGAGGAAAGAAAGCGGTTCTCGGATCGACGACCGGCGAGGTGCGAGCTTTGAAATGGTCCAGAGGACCAGGCGGAGGACGATTGGGTAACAGGTATGCCCGGCGAGGGCAAGGAAGCTCATGATCAGCATGGGGACTGGAGCATCGTTGAACGAGATCATCGAGTCAGGGGTGAGAGTGAAGCCAAGGTTGTCCGTCATGGTTTGAGCTGAGTAGATGGCCCTAGTGCATGATGAGAGGCGGTCCATAACGTCCAATGAGGGGCCGAGATTTACCACCAGATTTTGTCCTGCCCGCATTCTGCAATGTAATTGGTGTACTTGGGATTGGCATATTGAATCCAGGTAATGAGGCAGATTACGCCAATCAAGTGAAGGCCGAAGAAGTATACTAGAGTCGTCAGGAACGTTGCTGCGTCCCGTCGTTTTTCAACTCACTAAGAACGATCTTGAGCAGCAGCTTCAAGCTCTGATACTCGATACCGCCCAGCTCCTCGCGATCTTTGGACGACAAGTTGTGGAAAAGCGAATTTCGCCCAATAGTAACCTCTCGGGACAGCTGTGGAAAGTCGCCGGCGGCAATGGTCGACGTCCTTGTAAGAGAGCGCTCTTTCTGAGGCTCTCTGGTACTGCCGATAACGAACATGGACGAGGCGACAGTGACGACGCGCTCCATCGAGCGGGCTTCGGCAAGTCGGGATCCAGATGTCAAGCGACGACGGAGACCAGGCACAGGCGTCGAGTTGACGCGGGCAACCTGCTCGATCTCGAGATCTGGTAAAAGGAGTTAGCATTGAGGCTTGGTAGTCATGGGCACCGAGATGTACCGTCTCGACCTCCATCCCTGCTAATGCGTCCACCATTGAGCTCGACTAACGGTTTCCCTAACCAACGTCAGTCCTTGAACAAAGACCTGTTCCTCATGCCGACTTGCCCTCCTCCCGATCTCGCGGTCCAGGGATGTAAAGTGCCGTGTCACGTTTAGGGTGAAGGTTAGCTGAAGGGTCAAATGTGATCTTTGCGCCCGAGTCAACCTTCTCCAACACCTTTTCTTCCTCGGTCGCTGGCTCAGTTTCACTCATCTCACTCTGAGAGAGATGACCATGCTCTGGAGCCGGCTCTATGTGGCTTCTAGCCTCGATCCGTGGTAGTTGATCCACGGCGACGGGAGCGTTATCTGTCACCGTCCGTGTAGGGACCGGCCGCTGTTCTGGCGTCTCGGTTGGCAGGATCTTGGAGCCAAGCTCGAGATCGTCTTTTGATTCATGGTTGAGGCGTCGGTTTCGCTGGAGGAGAATGGGCGCTTTGCATTTGACTGTCAGTCCAACAGTCCAGACTAAAGGAAGCAGAACATGGGACGAACCGGCATTCTTAAGTTTTCTCCGAAACCAGAATAGACGTACGACGACAACTATGATGGTAACGAAGCCGAGGTTCGTGAACATGGGCACAAAGTACAAGTACAACTGCTGGTAGGTCTTGAGTTCCTTGAGATCGACTCTGCAGGAGTAGTCGACGGTTAGCTCCTTCGCACTGCGGCCTTCCAGAGAACGGAGTCGGACTCACGTGTTGAGGCCAGACTCCGTGGAGGAGCTGGCCCCGAAGAAGTAGGCGTCTATTGCGCTGATGTTTCCATACGGGTACAGAATGGCAAAGCTCAGCAGACCCATGAACGTGATATAGACGTCTGCGCGCGAAGGAGAGATCTCAGCCACATCGCCCTGAAGGATCGCAGCTCGGCGCTCGGCACTTACAATGTAAGCTCACGAAATTGAGCTTCTGGCGCCACATGCCCAGCATGTAGATGCCCTTGAAGGAACGCTTTTGCAGGGGGTTTGAGG
Source organism: Fusarium beomiforme (assembly GCA_002980475.2). Classification (NCBI taxonomy): domain Eukaryota; kingdom Fungi; phylum Ascomycota; class Sordariomycetes; order Hypocreales; family Nectriaceae; genus Fusarium; species Fusarium beomiforme. The sequence goes on along the minus strand of PVQB02001115.1, from coordinate 2,427 downwards.
TACCGCGACTGTGAGTTTTGAGGGGCTTTTGAGGTGGAAAGAGGTGTTCGTGCCGTGTTCCGAGTAGTCTGAGACGTAATTTTTGAAGGGGAGGAGGAGAGCGGGCAGTGATGAGTGAATTATTGCCAAGCCTGGAGCTGCAATGAACACCAAAACACGGCCATATTAACGCATCAATTGTATTTCACCACCACCATCAATAGACTAGGGGACAGCCCATTGTCACTGCAATGTTAAGGAACAACACCAGAGGGAACAGGGCTCACGAAGCGCAAGGGTGTCCAGGAAATGGCGTATGGGGAGGTCTCGCGATACCCTTTTGGGCGATAAAACGTCACTGACAGGTCGTTTCAAAGGAGATGAGATGAATGATTTGACGGAGACCGGCGGGTCCACTCCTCCTTTGGGTGGTGGCTGTGTTATCACATGTCGGAGCTGATTGAGGATAGCCTGGAGATGCGGGATAAATATTAGGTCGAGCAGCCTGTCACCAACCGCTGGCAACCCCGCAATGCCTCAGCAGCTGAAAAAGGATCCCTGTGGTTTGGCGCAGCTTGTGAGGCCAATCTCCTCAGTGATCAAGGACCTTCAAGACAGTTAGCGCCTGCTATAGGGGTCTCGGGGAGCGTGACTGATAATGTCTTATGAGTCTACTTGCCCCTAAGGCGAAAGATAACAGGACAAGGTATCGCCACTAACGAGAGCTTTGATTGGTCTGGCGCCCTTGATGTAGCCCACTTAGATATTTAACAAAATATCGAAGTGGGTAAAGGGGGCCTCATCATCCAAAACTGTTGTCGGCACAACCAGTGGAATATGATCTACCGAGCGCTGCCATACAGTTCGATTGAGTGGGGTTATTCTGAGATGATTTTGGGAGCAAGCATTGGCGGATGTCAGCAGGTGACTGCCTCTTCATGTTCTTCAGCCCGACCCCCTCCACCCGCCGGCTCTGCCCCCGACACTACATTGACCATTCCAGCGCCCAAGGTCACTACCTCTCCCAAGCGCCTCGCCCGCACGTTTGGGGCACCTGCCAGCGCTCCTTCGCTCGATTGGAACATCTCAAGCGACACGAGCGCTCCCACCCCAAGGAGAAACCCTTCAAGTGTCCCGAATGCGCATGATGCTTCTCCCGCCGTGATCTGCTGCTGCGTCCCTTGACCCGGTCGTCACATCCCCGCAATCTGCATCCAATGCGCCGGCCACGTCTATGAGGCCGCGGGCAAACACAATCACCCACGCGGACGACAGCGCGATGCGGATGACTGGTGCTGCGAATGCCTCCGTCAAACGAGGCATCTCCCCTACCCATACCCATAGTCGACACCCGAGTCGCCCACAGCTTTGGACCATGTCTTTGGTGCGACTGCTTGGTGCTGTGGAGAGGGATTCAATAGGAATTCTGCGAGCTTGGAAGCGGCGTTGGCCACATCGGGCCGTGTTATGGCTGCGACGTAGTTTACGTCTCCTATTTGCTGCTAGAAGATGAAGATATCGTCTACCGTGGCTTAGGGAACCGACTGCTGAGACGAGCGCTTTCAGTAGCACAGCATAACCTGAAGCCCAGCCGATATATCGGCTAAGAAACCATTCCCGCGCTTAACAATCCCACTACAACACCGTATCCCGAAAGAGCGAAACGAAGAACGGTTGTGTATAGACCATCTCGGAGAACCGGGTTTCGTTACGTAGGCCTGGCATCGAGTAAAAGAGTTAGCATCTAAGCATTTTAGGAGTATATTCGAGACTCGTACCAATCGCTCACTGTAGATAACGAATCTTCCTTCTGATATTGTTATAGATCTTCTTGATCGCCTTCCTCAGGCTGAATTCGTTAAGAAGCCATTCATTGCTATGCCGCCCGTAGTAGGAGGCGAAATTTTTCGGACTGCGCTGTTCGTCCCGACAACTCTGCCCATTTGATCGAACGTCATGCACAGTAGACGACGAGGTTGATGATCGAGCGGTGAACCCTTTCCCCATTCACGGCCGCCGGAGACCCAAAAGGCTTGGGTCAGCAACAATATAGATGAAGATGTCTTTGATTTCGGAGTGCGGGAGGGTAAAATTGAACTCGATTGACAATACCGAACCCCGTGTCACTGTAATCTTAACCGTTTTTGACCTCATGATCTCATAAAATTCATTCTCTGTGGCGCCGCCACTGGCTGAGCCTGGCGACGAAGTGATGACGCGCCATGTACAGACTCGGGGTGGGGGATTCGCATCTGGCTGGGATTAAAAAGTATACTGTGTAATATAAAAAGTACTTACCCTATAATATTAAAGCCTTCTATTAATCTTAGCTTTTTTTTTTTTATATAATTATGATACTAAATAGTACATATAATTTTTAAGTTATTATCTTAATAATAATTTTTATAATTTTTTTTAAAAAAAAAAATTAAATAAATAAAAAATAAA
>PVQB02001112.1:0-21787 GCA_002980475.2 Fusarium beomiforme | reverse complement strand
AGCTTGCAATTCGCAGAGTCAAGAGACCACGATCCCATGAAAAGAGGCTGAGTTCACTGATGTGCAAAACCAACTGGCACTGATATTCACCGCTCTTTGTGCTGTTGAAGACTTCTCACTTCCAGTAGTCAACTATTTGTTGATTTTGATGATGGAAAAAGGCACCCACAAGATGGCCTCAGCGGGGCTGAAGTCGTGATGGTTGGGTGGGTGGGTAATTGGGATAGATGGCGATGAATCTTTCTCGTTGGGTCGAAAGTCAATGCTCACCATGTATTCACAAGGCGGCCCAATTGAATAGGTCTTGGGCGAAGGTCGAAGAAGAAAGAGTTGAAAATAGATGATTTAACAAAGATATGCCATAGCTTCTACAGGAGTTGCCATGCGTGCTGAGAGAACTCAAGGCTTATTGCTGTGAGATTAACAGGTGAGTTGGCTAAGGCACAGGTACTTCTGCAAAGGAACAGACAACTGAAACCACGGTGTTGGTTGTGTCAATATAGGCAACAGAGACCTTGCCAGGGACTTCCGAAGAATGCATCTTACCTTGGGCAATGCCCAGCCTGGTAGGTCAAAGCCACAGCCCACAATCTAATTCTTGGATTGTCGAAAATGCAGCGTGATAGTGTCTCAAGTCAATCCCTGAGTAAGATGGCTGTTGAGCTACCATTGTCCCAAGTATCCAGGAAAGTTAGGATCCACGATGGAAGTTTCTTTCGGTGAAAGTACCCATGCCAGGAGGCTAACAGGTTGTGGCGGCTCGCTATTTTCTAGAAATGAATCAGGAACGAATATTAGCCACAACACGAGGTACAATAGACAGAATACCGACCGAGATGAAATATCGGGTAATGCCTATCTGGCAAGATCATGATAGAACTCAGTGCGTCTGTGATATAGAACCTGCCTCCTGTCCTTAGGGAACTTGTGAAAAGGTCATTGATGGCAGTGTGGTTTGATTGCGTCCCCAGCAATTATATGCCGATGCAGACTACATCTAGCTCAGAAAGTCATCTGCCTCGAAAACTGTCAGGACAACATCATCAATTGAGAGCTTCCTCAAGTTGCTGTCATTTTCCATTATTGGTGGGCTTTCTCTCATGGGTGCGCGTAGGCAACGAAATAATCCACTCAAATCAAGGGCCAATTGGATGTGACAGGGAACGAGAAAACAGCTGGCTACTCCATATAGAGAGTACCCCTGAGGTGATTGTTTGACGATGCAATCAATTAAACTTGTTCTCAGACCCAAATACCGCGCACAAACTCACACTTGTTGAGTTCTTTGTGGTACGAAGAAATCGAAACAATCCAGTTCTTCTTGCCGATACAGTCAAACGGAGTATGTAAGTGACCTTCTCAATCACCTCCATGTACTGTTTTCTTCTGTATCTCCAGAGCGTATCTACCTTAGCGACAGAATTTTTAATTTTATTTCTCTTGCTGTCCTAATAGTAACGTTAATTCTCAAGAACTTCAACACGCAATGAGAACGACAAACCGCTCATACTGAGTTGTCGCAAGTGCGCTTCTTTCGATTTCGCAGATGTGTTGAACAGAGCACCACTGGACTATACAGTCCAAGTTTCATGGTCGTTTGCGAATGTTTTGCGTATTGTATCATTGGAGGTGCACCACAGATAGCATTCGTGTACTATCCAGCAACATCGACGAACGTGCTGAGAGTCATCATCATGTGCTTTAAAGCCAAAGGCCGATCAATTCTCTCTTTTTCCTTCCTTCGGTGGAATACGTTCAATGGCTGAAGGTTGAGGGTCAACATCAACGTGAATGCTGGACGCATCCGACTGACTGGGAAAGGCGGTCAACACATGACAGCCAGGGTCAGCCATGCCTGATCGAATCGCATCGAAAGAAACGCCCGCAAGGCTGGGAAGGTCAAGTATGGAATGGGTCTTTGACGGGTGTCTAAAGTGCGGTCATTACTGATAGTCTGTGTTGACTAGCGTTATTGCGATTCGAGTTGTAACGCGACCGCATCCATCAATTAGCAATGCCTAGGGGATTGAAAGACCATTTTAGCTTTAGGTCGTTTCTATTGACTAGCAAATGGTAGCCAGATCCAATGGGAGTTACTGGCGAAAACGGAGAGGCAGCAAGTATCTGGTTATTCTGATAGCTAGGTTTCTCCCAGCCACCGCAATGACGCCTGCTCTCGACGCAAGGCAATCAGTCGTCCGTTACCAATGCTTCTCAATTGCGGAACAGGTCGCCACGAGGCGGGTGGCACGAAACTATCAAGGCCATTGCTCATCATCGACTGCTTCAAATCCGAAACAGACCAGTACATGCAACGCGTGTATGCTACTTAAAGTATCTTGGACAGGTTCTCGGTATTGTTTCCTTGGCGCTGGTTGAGATGCTGTTAGGACACACCCTGGGATGGGAAGAACGCCCGCCACGCTACAACTGGGCCCCGATATTGCCGACTCATAATCACACTTGATAAAGGTTCAATCCGAGTTTCCACAGCGACGAATCCTATACCTTCGGTCATGATGAGTGGTTATGTGCACCGCGGCCAACCCAGGCACTTGACCCGGTTGTCCCGACGCCAACTCACATACAATGGTATATTAACAATGGTTCTCATGTGTTTGCCCTGGCGACTTCTTCTGTGGTAACGTTCACGCTCTCAGACATGGACGCCAGAGTACCAAGATGGTCGGCCCCTTATTATGTCCCATTCACCGCCTAGGACTATGAGATGATGCTGCACATCATTCTGCCTTAATCTCCCACTCGAGGCGGCTGCATCTGCCCTGGCATTTCGCCGAAAAGCAAAGTACACGAGTTTTTGTTTTGCTTGGAGGGATGGTGCCAGTGGCGCAATGGGTCGTATATTGCTACATAGTGATAGAATATTAGCTTCAATTAGTCCATCTTCATCGAACTTGTAGCTGAGTATGGGGATGGGTTTTGACAGGCCATTTAAAGGCCGAGTTTTGAAGCTTCATATAGCCTTGGAGACAACCGGTACCGGTACCAGGACCAGGAAACCTGAGGATTAAAATGAGCCACCCATGAAAAGGCAACCGATTGAATGTCCCAAGAGTTCCACTTAGAGCCTCAATCTGAAGGGTAGTGAGGACGTCTCACCGGTTGTCTACTGATCTTTCTCCTGAGCATCTCACCCAATTTATCCAACATTTCTTCCAAGCACCCAGAATCCCCTGAACATCCCTTTCTCCTTTCCAGCTCATCTTTTTCCCCCTTTTTCTGTCGGATACCAAGGAGTCTTCTCTAGAATTCGCCTTTCCGTAAAGGCGACTCCTGACCAATCTCACAGCCTTCGTGTTCAACCTACTCCAGCATCAACAACATCAACTCCAACATCAACTCGACCGGATATTGCCTTCGTGAGAGCAAATACAAACGAATGTCCGATTAATATAGAACGAGCTCAAATAGCATACATACATGCCGGCACTTGACACAGTATTTCGGCCTCCACCCACATTCCACACGTCACCCAACCATCAACCACCCCGGAGCAAGGTGGCCATCAATCCAGAGTAAGCCAGACAGGTCAACAACAATTTCTCGAATCCTCGAATCAGTCCCTGGGACAAGAAGCCAAATGCGATCACAAACACAAGATATACGGCCATTTCGCCCCCAGCTGACTTGACATTGAGCGACTGTATAGCAGCCGGAGCACAGGTAAAAATTCCGACGATGATAATGAAGAGGCCGAAGAAAATGTATCGAATGGCCCCTTCATAGTAATGGATCACTTTAGTCCCTTCCCAGTTTTCCTGCTTTTTTATGAACGGTTTCTGCCCCCAGTCATTACATTGCATACCCTGAAGCATCTTTGGACAAACTTACAAACATGATCTCCCCAATATAGTATGTTGGGATGCGGCTGATGAGTTGGTCTAGTGTGTCTGTTCGAATGACCGATGCCCAGTCGGTACTGAGTGTACCGACAAACCTGTCATTGCCATCCTTCAAGACCCGCCTGAAAGTTCTAAAACAACTTTTTAGGAAGTGTTTATCTGGCTGGTCTAGTGAAAGGATCTGGTTGGAGCTGGTCACCAATCGATCTTTTTGGCATCGTTAATATCCATGGTTATATCCAAGAGGCTCTTGCTTACAGACGCACCCAATTTGTGGAGCTCCTCATCAACCTTTTCGGCAAACTGGTCTTCCTCATCCCATGTCTTGCGTGTCTTAATAGCTTTCTCGTAAAGAGAAAATAAGCGATTGAGTCGATACGTGAGCAACCACGACCTTATATTGGTATAGCGGGGGACTACCAAGTACCGAATGTCGCGCTGCTGCAGTTCCGAGAGGGCCATCCAGTCGTCCACTTCACCTGCATGTATTTTCTTAGCGCGTTGCCAAAATGCCGTACTGGGAGTTATACCTGTGCCTGCTGGCTGACATTCAATATCTAGGTGGAATTCTTATACTGTCAGTCCGATCAGTGGTTGCGTTTTATATCTTCCTACCTTCCGTCCTGCAGGCCCTTTCCATGATTGGCGCATCATTGACTTGCCGAAGTGCAAATGAACCTGCTCTTTTGGTGTGGTGAGATTGAGACATGTTGGTGCAAGTATAAATGAGGTTCTTGTGAGACCAAGTGCTGACTTATATGGAACCAGATTTGATTAGATTGCACAACGGGAATGAGGCAACTATTTATCTTTGATGTGATACCCAGCAGTCATTTCGCCGACAACACAACACCAGCATACATGTTGCACATGGACATACAATGAGGCTCATCGCAACCACCGTCGCCGCCCTCAAGACAACCACTACACATCATCAACGTACACCGCAACTGCAGCTGCCTCGATATTGCTGCACGTCGCTCACACTCGATCATGAGCTGGAGACTGGAGTTTGTTGTTGCACATGAGTGGCTATGCCAGCAAAAGCAAATTGCAGCAAGACGCACAGAATCGGTACTATCAGGCTGCTTGACATTGGTGCATTAGTGCCATACTGCCATGGCAGCCGATCGCTCCATGTAGCGACACGTCATATCGGCGAGTCTCCAAACTGTACCTCTGTTGTACCGCCTCCGGATGTTCCTTGGCCCCTGACCCCGACACAGTACTGTCTGTAGGAACCTAAACCATGCCCGATTTCGCACCGACACTTGCTGTTGGTGAAACAGACGCGGTTAGCAAAGCGCGCGATTAATCTGAATTTTAGACGCCTAGGTAGACGACATTTGTCAAACTACAGAGTCTACAACACACTATACGTAACAAAGGACGGATTTTTTTTCTTTGAGACTAAGTCAAGGAATAGCTGCCTTAAAGTCTGAACAACTGACTATTTATCTTTCCCATTACTCAGTTCCTCCCAACACACTGTAACCGCTCGAATGAGATGTATAACCATTAATAACACGTTTGAAATATGCTTCTAGCCCATTCAATATTTTTTAATCTGGTTTTGTGGCCTGATAATGCAGATCTTTAATTAATTGGTCAGATATGTTGCGGAACTATTAAACTGTAGATTGCTGGGAGCGTACCTTCATGACTCCTAGAGTCAAGCTTCTCATGATCCAGTCCTGATACCATGAAAGTCACGCTTGGCTCAAGCAAGCAAACTGCTCAAACACCTCTGGATAATCGTTCTTCTAGGATTGAGAAGAAAATGCATTTGCAGCGGTGGCTTTCCTTTAGTTGGGTTTCACAACGATAATGACGGGACTTTCGAGAGGGGGTGAGGGATCATCGTTGTGCACCACAATAAAAGTGTTCAGAAGTTCAGAGTTCTTTGAGCTAGACATTGTGAGTACTGAGTACGAAATTGATTGACAAGAGAGTCAAGTATGTGGTTCTGTTCGTTAAAGAAATAGTATTTCACACACTCAGGGGCCATCCATCCTTCTGGGCTTTTATAGTTTCAAGCCAGAGTACAAAGAACATGGCCAGGTTATTTCACTTGCCTTGTATCCGGTAAGCACGTAGAATATCATCCAGGACCGGCGGGTCGAGAAAAGCAAATATTGTGTATTTATGATAGATGACATACGAAAGATCAGGCAAGCACCACTGGCAAATATCATGGTGTCTGCGCTTTGACATGAACCATGTCTAGACTATAGAAGAGGGCGCAAGATTTGCAGGTTTGTGAGCCTTTCTGTGGAACAAGGTAGCTTTGTGGATTGTGGCTTACAGGATCGAAGGCAATGGTGCGTTTCAAACGATGGATCAGCAATTGTTGAGCTCGGTAAAGCTACTAGCGGCTCGCTTGTGTAATCGCCTTGAGACCGGCTCGTTCAGAACCGTGAGTATTAAGAACACTTTCTTTTGGGTGACCTGGTTGGCATTTGTTGACCTTTGTGGAATCCCACGCCGTGAAGGGGCGCTTTAGCAAGGGCAAACTTGGAGTGTGTAACACGATAGTTTACTATGTGTTCTTATTAGTCAGTCATATACCATGAAAGACCCTGCCTTGATAAGGGGTTCCCCGAGTTTTGGTGGTCTAATAGCTCTCTCCGATATGTCCTCGGATATTGTGTCAGAAGGTGGTAAATTTAATATGCGATAAATAATCTCGACAGCAGACTGACGCAAAAGTATCCCATCGTCAGATTCAACAGTAATGTCTGGCAATGAAACTTTTGCTAGCATGCCTGTCCTCCTATACACTCCTGTCTAATTATGGAATGCGGTACGGTGTATTACAACCACCACTGGTTATACGCATGAGCCTGCCCTCTCCGACTCCCCTTGCACTTTGCCACCTCAGCATGATATGAAGCGTTCTAGTCACATATCACCAAGTCAGTAGTTTCAACATGCCTGCAACAACGCTAGCTTACTAGTCGTTTTCAACTCCAACTCTACAGTAGCTTACATATGTAGGCCAGCTAGGCAGGGTATCTTCTTGGAATATTGACCTTAGCCAGACTGACGTCCCCACAACATATGTCTATACCTTGATCCCCAGCGTTGGCCAAAACACTCTCATCATTATGGAGAATGAACTGACATGCGTCTGTGTGTCAGCTTGTCAATATAGCCCTTGAAATGTGTACGCCCGCAGACACGAATACGGATTTGATACGGTTGACTCGTCATCTAGAGGATAGAAAACGAGGTATCTTGAACGAACATTGGCAACCAGATTACTTTCGTTTCATCTTAGCTTTTGTGAGCCATGTAGTATTATCTAATGTAACATGCATCTGAAGCCAAGATGCGTGCTTCTTTGTGTACCTGGTTATGTGGCTACTTAGCTCTACCGAGTTTACTAGGGGCCAGGAATTGGTGTATCGTTAGGAGTACACAGGAGTCAGATATGTATTTTGTCTCAACCTGGAAGGTAGTCAGTCGTACCTGGGTTCTAATTGAGCGGCTGGGTGAATCCCTTTGCTTACCTACCTTAGGTAGGTACGTTACGTAGGTATAGATGTTACATATGTTGCGCATTATATCACACAAAGCTCTGTTTTATGCGTAGGTACCTAGGCAACACAGGCTAGTAGGTACTAAGGAATAAGGGAGAACACGAAATGTGGGTCTGTCTTATCGATAACACATCCCAGCCAATTTTTTTCTGGAAAGTCAAGAAACTTTCCTCGGTTTGCATAGATCGACGTTTATTGAAGCTAAGTCAAGTCAATTCAACTGCAATGCCTAAGCCCAGAACAAGGCGTGGCGCCGGTCGCGAGGAGAAGAAGCGAAAGAGACTCGAGGAGGCCGAACAGCGGCATGAGCCATACAAGAACGACAACAAGCGCCAACGCACCTATGAAGATAATGACAACAACAATGACTTCAACTACCAAGATGGCCAAGACTCCCAGCAGAATGGCCTTGGCGAAAAGGAGTTCTTTGGAATGCTTGCAGAAGAGGAGCAGGAATATTTCCGTCGCGCTGACGAATTGCTAGAGCTAAATCAATTCCCATCAACAGAGGATCGCGACATCTTTCTCGAAAACATCTGGAAGGAGGCCGAAGGCAAGGAACTCAAGCTAGCCAGTAGTCAGTCCTGCTCGCGATTGATGGAGCGTCTTATACAATTGTCGAACACAACGCAGATGAAGCACCTATTCGAGGCGTTTGGTGGGCACTTCCTGTCGTTGGTACAGCACCGTTTCGCGAGCCACTGTTGCGAGGCACTCTTCTTGCGATCTGCAGGTGTAGTATCGCGAGAACTTTCTGGATATGTGCTCGACACCAAGGGTGCAGACGTCGACATGCAAAAGCCTGAGACATCGATGGAAGATCTTTTTCTCGCTACTCTTGATGAGCTTGAAGGTGCTCTATCCTACCTCATCACCGATCGATTCGCATCACATACTCTGCGCGTTCTTTTACTGGTCTTGGCTGGCCGATCTTTGGAGGATGCGTCAGTGCGAAGTCTCGTCAAGAGCAAGAAAAAGGAGAAGATTTCAGTCGCTGGGGGTTCAGCAACGGATGAGGCGAACCAAGGTTTGAGGGCCGTACCGGAGTCGTTTTCTATGGCAGCCAAAAAGATCATCCAAGATTCAACGGCAGGAATGGATGCTACTGCATTGCGGGTGCTTGCCAGGCATCCCATTGGAAACCCCACACTTCAGCTTCTCCTTGAGCTCGACCTGACACTCAACAAAGGCGTGCAGAAGGCAGAGTCTGAACAACCAACTCTACTATTCCAGCTGTTGCCCGGCGCTCCAAAATCACTAAGTGATGGGTCATCAGAGGCATCCGAATTTATCAATGGCATGATCTACGACCAAATTGGTTCGCGACTTATCGAGACACTCATAACACATTGCCCTGGCAAGGTTTTCAAGGCCCTCAACCAGAACATCTTCCTTCCTAGAATAGAGGGTTACGTCAGGAACGACGTTTCGTCTTATGCCGCTATTCGAGTACTCAACCGTCTAAGCAAGGAAGATCTTGTACAAGCGGTTGCGAAGATTGCGCCCACCGTGCCTCAGCTTGTCGCAAAGTCCAGGCTCAACGTCCTCAAGACATTATTTGAGAGGTGCAATGCCCGTGGTGCCAACGATGAGATCAAGAAACTCAATAAGGGGCTTAAGGAGGGCTGCGGAAAGACACCAGCCGACCTGGTTATTTTCCTATGCGGTCTGAAGGACGAAGAAAAGAAGAAGAAAGACGTTCAGCAACTTTCGAAAAATGAGTACGCGATCCAGTCGCACGGAGCCCAGCTCTTAACTACCCTCCTTTCGATTCCAGGACCGACAAAGGGTGTTCAGGAGTCTCTTCTTGCCCTCGAACCAGCTACTCTGCTTCGCCTTGCCAGTACCTCTATGCCTACCGTTACCGTCCTTACTACCGCCTTTTCTATATCCTCCTCAAACCCTGCGTTCCACAAGTCTATTGCCGGTGCCATATTACCTCATACCCATGAACTCGCCATATCGCAGTTTGGCCACAACCTCATCAATGCTATCGTTGAGGTTCCTAGCAAAGGCAAGGAGCGAAGTATTCCGTTCCATATGAAGGAAGCTTTTATGGCACGCTTAAGTGATCATGAGGCGGAGTTGCGTGATAGCTGGATGGGTAGAAGTGTCTGGCGCAACTGGAAGGGTGATATGTGGAAGACCCGTCGTGGGGATTGGAAGATCTGGATGAGAGAAGTGGACGTCCACATTCCATCCAGTCTGCCACAGCGTGGGCCTAAGGTTGTGGAAAAGGAGAAGTCATCTACTAAGCCGACCCCGGAAAAAATAGAAGAGCCAGCTGACCGGGAGCCTGCCACTGAAGAGCGTGTTTCTGAGTACAACATGAAGATTGATGTAGATGAGATTGCCGAGCCAGCAGTTGATGGTACGGAGGAGAAGAGCAAGAAAGACAAGAAAGACAAGAAAGTAAAAGACAAGAAGGAAAAGAAAGAAAGGCAAAAGAAAGACAAAAAGGAGAAGAAGCTCAAGCCTGCTGAGGAGACTGAGGAGTAACACCTTTATTCCTCGGATAGATAATGGCTACATATACCCAAACTTGCGCCAACATCGTATTGATACTATGCAGCATGCACTTTTATGCGGCTTTCGCCTCATATCTTCTTTGCTCACCCGTTTGACTATGTTGCCTCCGCATCCTTCTCGGCCCTATTTCCCTCGTATCATGAAGAATCGTCTCTGTATGTCTTGGATCTCTTCAGCGAGATCTTAATTCCCTGTACTAAGTCCTGAGGCTCAGCATTCTTTTCCCTCCCCTTTCTTTATTGTCGAGGCCCTTTTGGATTAAATCGTGGCACTTGCTCCTTGCCAGAACTGTATTCAGTGAGACACTTACCTCTTATCACCTCAAAGCCTTTCACACCCAACCAACTCGTAAATTTCACAATCAGTCGATGTGGAGGGCGATCAAATAGCCAGAGACATAAGCTTGCCAGTGACTTGTTCAGCAGTTGCGTAATGCCGCATGAGCTGAATAAATTGAGAGTTCTTCTGACCCAGTGAGGACTGTAAGAGGATCGTTCTATGCATACATCTTCATTGCTATCGGTCCCAGGAAATTCTTACCCCTTTTCATATAGGTTCCTTTTAGACAAAGATACTCTCTTTGATCAGGACATTCTCCATGACTTTGTTATTAAGCATCACTGAGGCTCCCGTTAAATAATGAGTAGATGGTTCTTAAATCTCTGAGTCAGGAAATCACACAGGGCCTGGGATACGATCCTGGAAATCACTTCAAGTTCTTAGCCACCCACATGTAGCTTATGTCTACCCAGAAACCCAATACAAAATTGATATCCCTTTCGTGAAATTGACCTGCCAACAGGGGATAGCGCGCATGTGATAAACTCAAGATGAGAACCATATATTATCACAATTCTTCTAAATACCAGACAATAGGAGATCTATAAAAGAAACTAAAGAGATAGGAATAGCTGAGTAGAGATATAATAGCTAGTTTTTTATTTATTTATTTTAATTTATAAAATACTATTTAGAAGATTAAAAGACTATTAGAACAGCTTAAAGAATAAACTACCTTTACTGTTATTTCGAGGTTTTATAATATTACACATGAGAGATAATGTTTATTTAAGCGGAGCAAAAAGCCCCTCCAGGATGGAATGTTGAATCTGGCTGCTTTGATTGCTCACAGCCACATCATAGGATAGAATAGAACCTCAGGAAGGAACATGCTTGTCAGCTGCAAAGGCGGTTGGCTTATTTGCTAAGTTATGTTACTGGACAAGAATCGCCCGAATTTGGCCCAACAACTCTTGCTTGATGCCACATAATCGTAATATTCGGCTTGCGCCCATCTTTGTCGAATGGGTAAGTGATTGCGAATGTCATGCCAGGAAACCGACTACAACAACCATTGTTAACTTGAAGTAAATGCTCTCTCACGTGAGATTATTACGGCCGAGTCTATCTATAGCCGTCCAACCAAACTCATGATAGTTGGCCACGGACCGAAAAGCCTACCGCATCGGAACTATCGACACCACTGCTCTGACTTGCTCCCCAACTTGCCCCGTAGCGACCGGCCACATAACGTTGGATAACGTGAGGGGCGGAGGGCTGGGGAAAGACAATTTCTATTCGGCTGATAATTCTCGGAGTTTGCATGAGACTCGAGTTTCGCACGTTGCACCTGACGGTAAGCTGCAAGTGTAATTTGGAGCAAAACTTTCCAGTGCTTCGTTGATCAATCCAGTCTCTAAATGTGGTAGTAGAAAGCAGAGGGGCGAGAAGTCATTGATATTTCAGTTAGTGGCGATCGATCAGGGACGAAGCTGATTCCAAGAGTCTTTAGTGTCGAATATGGCTCAGGAATTCGCCATAATTTTGTGGCATGCTTTGGGTGAGTGAAATGCCCAAATCAACGTTAGGGTTCGCAGACGTAGTGTCCTCCAGCAAGCTCAAGGCCCGACAACCAATCGGCTGTATAGATGGGACGAGCTGATTCTGAGAAGCAACTGTCACACCAGGCTCCGAGGTGTTGCTGAACGCGTAAACCACCAACTATTAAAACTATTAAGAGCAAAGTCAAAGATGTGAAGTTGCTAGGTGCTGCATGCAAGAAACTCTAGATTTTAGCTAAGCAGAAGGAAATTCTCCACAATCCATGTGCCGAAGAATATAACCACAAGTCAAGGTTTCCAGTTAGGCGCAAGTGGAATAGGGGATTGAATAGTGGTGCATAAGCATCAAGACTTGAGCAATGATACAATAGCCAATTCGCACATGCCGACCATCCATGGACTGGCCCCAGCTGTGGGCAGGCGTCAAGAGGACCTTGGAATCGGGTTTACTCCTGAGGTACAGCCTTTGGGGATCTTGGGTTGTGGGAGGTGTTGGTCGAGCTGGCCAAGCGCCACCTTGGTTTTCCGATGGCTGTAGAGAGGTTGCATGTGTTCCAGTCCAATACAGTAAATTGGTGTAAGGGTCCATCCAGTTCAGTGATATTAAGACTCACTTGAGACTCCAGATCTCGCTAATCTAGCCGTGGTCGATAGCATAACTCGATTTCGATGTCAATACTGGTCAGCATTTGCCGTGCGTGAGGAATAATATGTCTCGAATGTCGTATGAATGATTTAATGTGTGATCATTGCCTAACAACCACACACAAGCCGAAGGACAACCAAACCCACACAAGCCCTGCCGCACCCTCTGGTTGTAAACAACTGTCGAGAGGCAAACATCAATATCACAGCGCTTTTGGTGATATTGATGTAATGCAGACAATACAAATCAACACATTCGAATCGGAAAACAATTTGCGGCGTTCATTGTCACATTTCCTACAACATGGTTGCATTCGCCACGATCGGGAACTTGAACTTGCGGGGGACTCTGCTGGAAGCCTCTCTCCTTTTTTTTTTCTTTCGGTTTCTGTGCAAGGATGTTAAACCTCAGGCTTGTATCGGAGCTTGGGAAGCATGTCGTTGGAGATCTAGGGTAGAAGTAAGAGAGCAACGAATGGGCATGTAGGGCAAAATGCTGCTTACCACCACCACGTCTAGCTACACGGCAGCATATATAGGACGTGCTAGGACGTGATGGCCTCGGCGTGTTGTGTGCATTTCTTCTCTCCCAACTTATGCTACGTTGATCTCATATCGACGCTGGGAACCGGCAATCTAGGAAGTATGGGACGATCGCGCCAAGATTAGCTCCTTGTTCCTTACTCTACCTCGGAGAGCCTAAAGTGCGGGAACCAATCTCGTTGTGCGGGAGTCAGACATGTCATATTTAGGTGGGCTACGGTGGAAAAGGTTCTGTATTGTTAAGCAAGAATGGGAATGTCGAGATCGACACTGATATACTTTTAATTCCCATTATCGACAACCAATTTGTGGCTTGTGCAGGTAGCTAACGATGATTGGATAGGACGGGCTCGGTGTGGCGTCCAAAATGTGGCACCACCCAGCATTTTGAATGAATTAGGACTAGCGTCAAAGAGCCCCAGGATGTGCGTGCAGATAGGGGGATTCGAGTAATTGTTAGTGCAAGGTTGTAGCTTTGAGTACCGCTTATAGTGGAACAAGAGGGGATGAGTGTCGGAGACATTGGTCCGGTCTGAAGATCGGCATGGCATTTCACCCCAGAATAAGTTCGGGATATCCAACCGGAGTCTTAAAGTGCCATGGCTGCAGCCAGAGTTCATTGGTAGGGTTCGTTCTGTTTCAAGAACGACATTGCTGCCCACAGTTTCTGGGCTAATAGATATATCACTATGGATACTGTCGATATCACATTTGATCAGATGTTAAAACCTCTATGCCTATTATGCTGTCTCATTAGGGAATAGCCGGCAAATGATGTTCTCGGCAAAGAATATGCGTAGTGAGTTATCTTCAGCATTAAGTGCAAGAACAGCTTAACTCGTCTGATACGATCCGGTCGCAACAAAGCAAGCAAAGAGCACAGACTTTTCCTGATCGTGACATGATCGTGATTCAATAATCTCATGGAGATCGAAGACAGCTGGATCGGTAAAGCTGGGAGCTTAAGAAAGAAGGGATAGATGGACTAGCATGGTTGGTTGCTAAAGCGTTAGTATGGTTATGGTGGTTGATGTGAGGGAACTCTCCACTTTCGGATAAAGAAGCGAGTTCGGGCCTAGGAGGTACTGTAAACCCAGCTTCCGTCTCCGCTGTGAGATCCTAGCTCATTTGGTTTGAAGATTTGGTTCGGAAGGGTGTGGCTGTGGGCATAGCTCAATGGAAAAAGACAAGTTCTCAGCAACTGTGTGATGGCTCGGGGCCTGTTTTCGTTACTGACGTGTAACTTTGCCGGTTTTGACGGTAGAAAATTTACTCAAGAAGGAGGCAGCGTCAGAAATCGGCACCTAAACGATCCGAGACTTCTCGGGCGCTAAAAGAACCTAGATCTGAGCTCGAAATATCGTCATGGGCGATGAATATCGGGCATTCTCTCGTTTCTTTGTCTGACACCCTGACTCTGACTCTACGGGGATTACTTATTAGTCAAGATGCGGTATCCCCCGTTCCTCCATTGTCAATCAAATCTTCGGCTATCCCACAGTCCGTTCTCTATGTATTTCTTTATCCATGTGCCTTGGCGACCCTGGTACAGCTGCCGCTCGATTCCCTGTTGAGGGACCCGCCTGTCTGGATCACCAATTTGGCCTTGAAAGAATGAGCTCCGATTATGTTGCGATGCTCACCCCTGTCGATGCTTAAGCCTCGAGACTCTTTCTATCGCACCTAACGAGCGCCCAGCGATGCTTTGACAAGAGAAGAGCGTAGAGGGATCGTAATTCTGGCTGCCAAGTTCCAGGTACAGTACGAGCATCAGTAAGTTTACAGTCAATTACTTCGAATGCCTAGCCAATGTTCAAGTACTGTATAGTGTTATGTTGGATATATGGTCAATTATTGGCTCTAAGGTAGCTTCGCCAATGGCTAAGCATGGCATGTCTTTCTCCATTCTGCTGCACATGCCGTGGCACTGGAAGAGGAAACCATAATACAATGCCCAGGCAACCCTGAGGTGAAAGTAGACACGCAGATAGCCCTAGTATGGGTTTGGAAGTTGGGGTTCTTTCAGCGAGCAACGACCACATCTGAGTACAAGAACAAAATTGACTGGAATGGCCCAAAGCAGAATTATGAGGGGAAGGAAGGGGAATGGAAAACAAGGAACGGGGAGACAAATGCGGTGCTCAACCGGCAACATCCCATCCTGCGTATGATGGCGCGGACTATACGGAAGACATGCTCCGTAGGTTTTGATCCTCAATGGCATCAGTAACAAGGTCGAATTGAAACAAAGGAATATTTGTTTTGTTAGTTGGGGTTTGTCACCTTCGATCGCGATCGCTGAGACGGTCGAAACATGGGTTCAAAAAAGAAATGTCTTGACAACGGATCGCCTAGTCTCGAAGCGATCGACCTACCTCGCCCACACGTCACGCTATCGATGGGTTGCGGAGGACGGGACTCTTGTCCATCGAATTGAAACAAACTTCACCGTCTCACCAGCAAGACCAAAGCAATGGCATTGTATATAGTTGCAACGTTGTGGAGTATCGAAGGATGCACTTAGGCGTGGAGGTGCTCAAGGCCAGGCCCTTCCATTAAGTGAAACTGCCAGGCCAACAGCAGACATCACAGGAGCATGAGAGGAGGCTTAGCAGAATGGCATGATAAAATGGCAGGGTTTACAGTCCAAGGGTTCTTTGAAGGCGGATTTCCGGGGTCCCTTCGAAAAGATACTTTGCCGGAAAACCCATAAAGATTGCAACCGAACGGAATGGCTAACTGTTTCCTCATAAGCAAATGTCGACATACTTTGTATAGGCAGTGTATGACAGAGGCCATGCTGGCCGTGTATCACAAATATGTAACAACATATTCACGACATACCCTCGTTACAGTACGTTGAGTAATTGCCGAACTGGCTAAAGAAGAATTCGGCGTTTCTTAGCATGGAGGTAAATGGGAGGCGTCGCGGTGTACCACAATCCTCATGCGCGACACAGAAGAAGAGGAACAGGGTTTCGACTGAATTGTCCATATCTAAAATATCAAGATTTGGGCTAGCCTGTCTTCTTAACCTACAAGTCCTTATTCGTGGATCTTAGAGGGGTGTCTATCTGGTCGTTCCCGGATGTTTCTGGAGTTTTGAGACAATGGAGATAACTAGATCTTTCTTTTGTTTATACATCCAGGCGAGAGGTGTTCGGCGAGTGCTGTCTCTGAACCAAGCCGGCTCTCCCTTCAACTCTAGCCCTGGACACAAGAGTAGGTGGTAAAATCGCAACTCCAGCTGCCGTGGTTGGCGGTTTCTACCTTGAGAGCGGGGGGGGACAAATGTTGACGAGATGGAGGGCCACAGTTCACAAGCTACTGTAGCTAGCTACCTTACCTTAAGACAGGACAGGCCAGCCACTGGGTGGTGAGGACCGGAGGAGTGCCGGGGGACCATGGATGGATATGCGGAACCTCTTTACCTCCATTAAGGTACCTACCTACCTATCTAGGAGCGGGGCTGAGTCGATACGGGACGGTACTTGTACCTTGTGCTTAGCGCTAACAGAGAGCTCTTGATCGAGATCGATCGTCATAACTACGCTCGATCATAGTCGTTGGATCGCCTTCGGATCGAGCTACATGCCCTTCCCGCGTCTGCAACCCGCCAGTCTATGTCGCTGTGCTTAGGTTCGCTTTTTGACCCTGTTTGTATATAATACAAGAGTGTCTCCCGGCCCCCTCTCGGACAGATCTTGTTTTTTTAAGATACCTATTTTCATCATCCCAACTTTGTCTCCCCCAGGTCAAGGTCTGACTTTGTTGAGAAACTTAAACTTAAAACGCCATTGTTTCCATCGGACATTCACTTTTCCGACATCGCGCAGATTGATAAGAATACTCGACAGCGCCATCTTTAGTACATCAATTTAGCCCTTCGATCTGTTCATACATGCGAGCAGCGCACCTTTTCTCATTCGACAATATCAGATCGAGGCCTATCAGACGTAGTTAACGCAAACTTCTTTTGTCTCCCCTCGAGGCTTTAAATCAGGTCCACAAACGACATTGAGGGACGATCAAGACAGCCCGCGTATCGGCGTTCCAGTACCACAAACACTGAACGGCCGTTGATAAATTGTGAAAGTCAATACTATACGCTCAACATGCCTAAGAGATCTATTGATGCCGCCAACATCGGCGGCTCCATGAAGCCTGTCCCTACGCGAAAGGTAAAAAGAGTGTCCCTGTGCCCTCATCTACGAATAGTAGAGGACAATATCACTGACGCTAGTATGCAGACTGAGCGATCCCATGAAGAGAACCAGGAGCGAGCATACATTGCAGCCTCAAGGCGAGCGGACCGGAGTCTCGAAGCCCGTGTTCAATCCGCCAGAATGGCGAGCGAGATTCATAAGAAGCGAACCGGAAAAGCGTTCCGAATTACTGAGGAGATTGTTATGAAGGAGGAGATGTACGAGGAAGAGGATGATGAATTCCCCCGATCATACCGGCTCCTCAAACAGAGCATGCAAACATCCAACCCCGCTTTCAATGCGAGAGTTGACGCATACCTCACTAATCGCGTGGCCATGTCCCAAATTATGACGGCCACTGAGAATGACTGGCGCAACAACGAAATTAATATGGAATTCGCGAAAATGTTTCCCCAAGCTCAGCAGCAAGCTCAGTCTTTGTCCCATCGATGGTCCACGCCTGGTTACTCGGTACCTCATGCGCGAAACAACACCGTATCGACTCCCATGGAACAGCATTTTGATCCAAACTTTAAACCGATCAATTATGGACAACCATGCAACAATATACATGGTGACCGAAGCCATTCAATTTCAGGCCTCTCCCCTTCTGACTCAAGAACTGATGCGGCCATGTCGCCACCAGCTCTCACGCCCGGTTCAGGCTCTCATCCTGAGACGCCTCAATCTCGTTGCATATCAACTTTCGCAAATGTTCACCCCCCTCCAATGATGGAATTTAACTCTGATAACTCGGCTTTCACGGCAGAGTTACCTCCCGAGGCCAAGATGTTGATGGGTGGTGTTGGCATGAACGATACTTTCAGCCCTTCGCTCTACAGCGAGCCTCACAATTGGGGGGCTCCTCAGTCCTATGGCTATGGTGGCGATTCGAAGTACTTCAAGGATGAAGATGCTGATCTCGGCGTCGCGGGCGACAACTATCCTGAAATTTCAGACTCAATAGATTGGGATGGCCTCAACACGCCCACCAAGCACTATGGCGACCAAGACCCAGCATGGGACTGTTTCCTTAATGACAATTGGAGCAACGAGCAGCAGCAATAAATCGTCCCCAATATGTTACCGGGTCGATTTCTTTTTGTTCATGATTTTTATGATACTCTTATTAGCGATGCAGCAACAGTGTTGACAAAAACTGAAAACGGCACTGTACACATGGCTCATGATGAGCCACTGTTCGATATTTACGGCGCTTGATGTATGGACATCTAATGCTTGTACATAACAGAAAAACGGATCTGGAGGCTCTATGTGCATTTATTAGAATTGCGAACGGCTTCAACAGGAGTTTTGGAGTACGACTATGGACTTATTTCACATCACGAGGGAACATATCTTGTGTTTCTAAGAAGTCAATATGATAAGGTGCCAAATGGGAGTCTGTTTAAGCAGTGTCATTGCTAGTCTCCGTTTCCTTGTCATTCTGAATGTTGTACTGCGAGTTATGGTTTGTATGTGGGATATCTCAGGCATTCTTGTATGAACTGGGAGTGCTCCTAAGAGACATAAGAGATTCAGAATAGTGCTACTAGGTCTAATTTTAATGAAAATTGCTGGAAACATGTTCTAGGTTATCTCGGTGCACAAGGTTTGAATTGGCAAGTAATAGTGAAGGTTACGGTTGACACCATCACCGACATCGAATATACCTGATATCGAGACTGATAGGTATCTAGGCACGAGTAATCAAGGCATCTGATCTCAGCATATTGACGTGTCTTTACTGCAGCCCAGTTGACTGGGTATGCTGAAACCATTGATGAAGCTGAACAAGACCCCGTGTCAACGTAGTTTGACAAGAAATGAGGTCTAAATGCGACATTGAGGATTAGTCGAGTTCTTTCCTCTCACTACCGCAAATTGATAAGAAAATGGACGAATAGGGAGTTCGAGATTTCCGTGACGGCACCATGTGCGCTGATGATTGGCTTGTTAAAGTTGCGTGCTAGCAGTGATAGAAATCGCATCTGTCGAAGTGGTTGAGTACAGTAGTATCCATGCGTCGATCATGGCACAGCCGTTCCTTGTCGAGTTGCACAAATCATGTCAAAGTCGATGCAGTATCAGTATGTGAGAATGACAAGGACGGTAGACCTCGAGCGAGGGATTCATAGAGCCATTATGCATGTAAGGACTCTGCGGATAGATGGATAACTCTGAAATATTGTATAGGTATTCGAAGAAGTTCATCTCAACATTTACCAATCCCTTCTCACCCCGCCAATCCAGAACCGCTGATGCACGTTCCAATGGATCTCCTCGCCGTTAAGCCAGGACCGAGAGGCGTAACAAAACGCTGAGTACATGGGTTTTGCGCAAGAATTAGCCTGTGAGATAGGTACCTGAAGCCTTTGAGCCTTAGCAGTCTCGACCAGTTTGGCCTGCAGCAATACCATACTGTAATACGAACCCACCCCGCCAAAAACGTCACCACCCGCTTCCTTTCTTAACTTTTGCGATTCAGTCTCCAACCCAAGACTTGCATTGTTTTTCCCCCTTTCCCACCTTTCACCTTTCTGTTGTCCTCGGGGTTATTCTTTATATATTAATTGAACAGCAGTTTGCTGTACACCCATCACATCAACTCCTGCTTCCTGTCAGTACTCTTGACCAAGCCAATATCGACAGCATCGCCCACTCCCACAAGCATTATCTTCTTTCACCAGCAAGCTTATTAACGACCATGTCGTCATCGACGCCGCCACCCACTGTCGACGCGCCTGACGAGTCGCAGAGCGATACTTCCAAGTTACGGACATTTCTAGGGGTTTTGAAGAAGTAAGAGAACACCATTCCTTCGTTGACGCTGTCATGCCGCGATGGCTTCCACCGCTCTGAGGGGTCCAAGCCAGCGAGATCGGACGATTGCTCCGCTCCACGTAGAGCGGAGAAAGCGGTGGAAGAAAAGCTAGCAATACAAGACTTGCGATAGAGGCAACAAATAATGCTATTGTTTTCTTTCTGTGCTGACCGCTTATTGCGACAATAGGTTTATCGGCGTTTCAGATCTTGCAGCAGTTAGATTCTCGCTGCCGTCGCAGTTGCTCGAGCCTACCCCGAACTTGGAATATTGGACCTATATCGATGCCCCCAATGCATTCGTTGCTATGGGCACTTCCGATGATCCTCTCGATCGAATGCTTGAGGTGGTGCGCTTCTGGCTGACCAAGGATCTGAAGTACGCCAAGGGAAAGCCTTGCAAACCTTACAATTCGTGTCTCGGTGAATTCTTCAGGGTGCGTTGAATCTATCACCTCTTACTATCATTTTCGAATGAGAACGAATATTGGCAGTAGATATACTGACTGTTTGTGCAGTGCAACTGGGAAACCGAAGATAACGCCCCGAAAATCAACACTTCAAGCCTCCAACAGGCCAATGGCACCTCCAAGGGTGGCCTTTCAGCGCTGAAAGCGGCAGCCAAGAGCGATAAGAACGCTTCAAATGTCTCGCTGTCTGTGCCCCAGCATAGCACTTCAAAGGACGATAAGCTTATTCGCGTCTCGTATCTTACTGAACAGACCTCACATCACCCTCCTGTGAGTGCCTTCAACGTCACCTGCCCCGAGAAGGGTATCACCGCCCGAGGCTTTGACCAGATCACTGCCAAGTTCACAGGGACCTCCGTCAAGGTCCTTCCTGGAGAGCACAACATGGGCATCTTCATAACCCTCGATAAGCGTGATGGCGAGACCTACCAGCTTACACACCCGGCGGCCCATCTGGGTGGTCTTCTCCGCGGAGCTTTGAGCGTGTCGGTCAGTGAATTCGCTTACATCACTTGCCCCAAGACCAAGATCAAGGTCATTCTACACTATGTGGAGGAGGGCTGGTTGGGACGCACAACGAACAAAATTGATGGTGTTATCTTTAAGTATGATCCTGAGGACGATGACAAATCTCGAGTTCAAGACGTGCCCGATGAAGATGTGCTTGCTCGGTTGAGTGGTCCCTGGAAGGAGAAAGTGGTCTTCACTCTCGGTCCTAGACCAGTTGTAAGTGGGAATTGTATTACGTTCCAGTACATTAATCTAATAACCGGCAGAAATCTGTACCTGCAGAAGAGCAGTACACCATTATCGATATCGCACCCCTCAACGTTGCGCCCAAGATTATCCCTCCAAAAGAAAAACAGCTTCCCAACGAATCTTTAACCCTTTGGAGTGGCGTCACGGATGCTATCCACGCTAAGCAATATGGCAAGGCCACCCAAGTGAAAGTCGAGCTCGAAGAGGCCCAGCGCGAGAAGGCCCGTCAGCGTGAGGCCAACAAGGAAACTTGGCAACCCGTCTTTTTCAAACATGTCACGGGTAACGATGGAAAGCCTGATCTGACCGATAAGGGCCGCGAGGTCCTCGAGCGGGCCCAAAAGGGCGAATGGTCGCTCGATGGTATTATGTAGACGTCCGCCTCTGCTTCGAGGCTCCGATTGTGTGGTGCATTAGATGCGGTTCGATCTGCCAACACGAACAAGCGGAGAGAAATGGAAGAGCTGAGTCGTCGGGATTGCTATACGAAGTATGTTTCTTTTGTACTTTTTCTGTGTTAGAAAAACACTTCTGGGATAGAGCTTCATTGCGCCGTAGAGGTAGAGT
>PVQB02001110.1:0-12450 GCA_002980475.2 Fusarium beomiforme | reverse complement strand
GAATCTAGATCAAGAATGAATTGGACTATTATCTGCTCTTCCAGATCAGATAGTTTCCGTAACTTTGGAATCCAATCGCGTCGTGATTGAATGCCTTGCTGGCGGCGACATAGGCAGCGCTCATCAATCTCATACATCTTTGCAGCGCATCGGACACTTAATTTTGGGTTATTCTGAAGGGCCTGAAGAGCAAGAAGGGTTTTAGCTTCAATTGAAGGTTGTGACATGATAAATGGTTGAAAACTAATTGATCAGGTAAAATGTATGATGTAAGAGGGAAAAGTGCGGCGCATACTTGTCTGCGGCGCATGCTTATCAAACACGTTATACTTTGCTAATTATTACCTTTCTCTTGCCAAGCCTATATAGGTCACGCTTCATCTATAATCCGACGGCGGCATTATAGTTTGGCCCTTCTTCATGGATGAATAATGAGCGATCTGGCGGTTTTTAAACAAGATAGCTTTGTCACATCGGAATATCAATGTATTCGGCGCTGCAGGGACACTACCATACAATCTGGCGGTCTGGTTCACACGCGACATGTCAAAACCAGAAGTTTGAGAGTGACGAGGAGACTTCAGTAGTTACTGTAACTTAACTTAACTCTTTAATGGAGTCTTCAGAAATGTAGCAAAGCGAACCAGGAGGGTCATGATATTGACGACTTGGTCGAATTCCAACTTGATGATTTTGCAATCTACTGGTATCATCACAGATTCAAGCAGGAGATGTGCTCGCTCCACCACCTAGATACGAAATCGGGCCACAGCAACCTTTTGTTCGAAAGAAATCCCCAGGTTATACTCTCGGGCCAACAATTTGTCAGAGTTGACACGCTGAAACTTATTACTGGGGGTATTTACAGAAGGATCAGTTAGCCCCATAGCCTTCCGTAGTCAACTTGCTGTATCAACATCTTTGATACAGCCGCGCTGCGTTCATTGTTTTAAACTATCCGCAATCGATCGTCCGTGGACGGCATTTGTGACAGAATTTTAACCTCCTGAAAATGCCGGGTCTATCATTCCCAAGTCAGGAAGCAGTAAGACTACCTTAGTCAACTACTACTGCCCTGTTGAGGTGGTTTCGCACTGTTGCCATCAATCAGGATCACCTTGGGCACAGCTCGGGTAGCTCTCGCTATCACCCCGCTTACCGATCAGGAAGAACGAAATAATCACAAAGCCTAATACCTGGAATGATCGCGACCGCTTCACTTTGAAAGCTTCAGACCTCAAAACTATTAAGCCTGTCGTTCGTGAGGTAATCAGATCGGTAAAGGATCATATCACGGCCATATCTGCTAGGAATTAGAGGTAGTAACCAAACCTGGAAACCGTCAGCGATTCACTTGGACACTCACTCATTCACTCACCTCACTGACTAAGATTGGCAGGTATATTCTATCTTTTAGGATCAGACAAAGAGACAAAGAAGCAAGCAAGCAAGCAAGCAAGCACTTTTACTCATAGTATTTACCATCACTCTTTGGTCGCGCCTACGTCGAATCAGGTGTACGAGAAGCCAGCATACTTATAGACTCGTCGGATGGTCTTGCTTATATAATTATTTTCTAACCTACCTGTATACCTATCCGTGCCATTTTCCTAGTAGGCGGGTTTGGATCCTCCAGCGTAAATCCTCCTCGTTTTCTCATAACAGCCTTCTTGTGTTATATTGTCATCTTTCTGACCCGTTGAATTGTAGCTGCTGGACCGGGATCTCAATGGTCTGGGTATAATAATTTTAGTATCTTAGGAATGCACTGGATCCTGTTGCCTTGATACTGTTGTAATAGATGATGCTATGTAAAAAGGGGTCTAACGGGAGTGCTCGAGATGGCGGCTAATAGGCGGACGGGTACCCGTCCGAGTTACCATATCTGGTATAGCTCACACCGCTATCGGATTGGAACTTTTCGAGTGGTTTTACTTGAAGTCCATCAACCGCTAATGTTTACTCAGAGCAAATCGCTGACTTTAACTTGTATAGTATTGATTTATCCGAGCTATAAGCTCATTATAAACTCTACTAAAGTTAGGACTGAACTACAATACAACTCTCCTCCTGTTCCGTGGCAGCATACAAGGCTTCTTGTTCATCGATATCCCGCTGAGCTATCTTCCACAGCTCGCCCATACCTCTTCTGCTTGTAAACAGTCGTCCGTTCTCGGTCTCCTCAGCTACTTGTGCTTCAATTCGATCAGCTTCTGCTTTATCCCAGTCTAAGTAAGCCATCATCTCTTCTTTAGTCCATTCTCTCGGACCCGTCGAGGTTTTGCAGCACCTCCCCATCTGCTTATAATCAAGACACCAGCTGTAGCTTGCTTTTGGGTATCCCAAAGGTAAGCCCATTGCTTTTCGATACTGGCGATTACCAAGCCAGGCTCCTGGGGGTTGAGCCTTATACCAATCCTCTCTAGACTTGACGTATCTCTGATGGATGGCTCGTGGATCGTCATGCCTCAGATGTGTAGTTGGGTTCGAAGCTAGATCTCTCGAATTTAACTGTGGTGACACCTGCGGTCTACACGTCGATGGCGTAGGTGATGGGTGTCGAGGTTCTGGAGTCGTTATCTGTCGGTCCACCCGCTCTGTTTCGATGGTCAACTGGGATGGCAGATCTTGGGAATTCAATTCATTCTCAAATTCGAAAGTTTCCAAAGTTGTGATTGGTTGCCACTGTATTTCGCCGAGCGTTTTCATCTCTGGTGGCCTTGGTTCCTCAGGGGTCGTAAAGGGTATCCACTCAAAGGTTTTCGAACACACCTGCGGCTGGTCTGAAGATATAACGGGCAATGCTCTTAGTTCCGAGTATCGTAGCGGACACTCCTTTGAGTTCCTTGCGTGACCTAGTATATGACATTTGCTGCATAAAGGAGGGTTTCGTATCGGCCTCGCCTTCTCAATGACTTCAAAGCCGCTAAGTTCTCTTCTCACACTAGATAACGGCAAAGACGAATTCGTAGTCACTAGCTCGACTCGCTGGCGGGGTTCTAAGAGGGGCCTTTGATTATCTTCCCGAGTCAAGTGCCAATGCGGATGAAAATCTTCGAGTTGTAGAGTCTGGCCTTGAGCTAATAAACCCTTCAGCTTGTGAGCGCAGGGTAGCCCTTGTGACCGTGAAAAAGAACCAGTACAGGCCGACAAAGGAGTACAGCCTTGATGAAATAGAAGCTTTCGTTGCTGCTCAACCTTTCGCAAAGCTTCATGAGACACCCAACCACGTACTGCACCATAGAGAATACTGGAGAGTTCGATAGGTGTCCTGATCTTCTGCTTGGCTTGGTTCGACTTCAACTCCGCCAGTTGATTGAGTAGTGCATGCTTGATCGATCGCCAAGCTTCGAACAGGTCCAATGTAGATACTTTGAGGTGGCTCTTAAGCAGCCAGTGTATGCCTTCAACCCTTGAAGTAACGACGTTGTCAAAGTGGGGATGTTGATAGACCCACGCCTTCATCAGCCTCTCTTTGTATTGATCAAGCCAGTTTGTCCTGATATATTTGACTTCTTCGATATAATCCGCGATGTATTTCTTCTCAGACTCGGACACACGTTCGTGGAAAGTTTGTTCATTTGGTGACTTGATGATCGAATGCCAGTGGCCGTAAAACTCATTCCAAGCCTCGATTCCCGGGTTTTCCCCTTGAGTCTGGCGCGTAAATCTCGGCTGGCAGTAGCGAAGAACTGCCTTGTTAGCATGCCAGAGACATAGCAGCGGCCTTGATGATGGGAAGCAAGTATCGACAGCATTCATACATGCTAGGCAGCGATCAGTCAAGATAACTGAGGGATGCCTAATCCTGCGGTTTTCGCACAGCGACTGGAATCGATCTAACGCCCAAAAATAGTCTTCTTCACACTCCCCACTCAGGAAAGCAAACGCGACACAGAACGAAAGTTGACAAGAGTCGACACCGATCAAGTCCAAAAGTGGCATGCCATATTTGTTGGTTTTATAGGTACAGTCTAAGATTAAGACATCCGGATATGCCTGTAGATATGCCACTGAATCGGGGTGCGCAAATAGAACAGCTTTGACTCGGCCGTCTGGACCGGTTTGGAACTGACTCCAAAATCCTTCTCTAAACAGCTGATCAGCAAGCGCGTTTATGCTGCTTTGTCCTTGACAGACTTCTCGTCCAGCATCTGCAATACGATTGTATATGTCCTGCTGTGTCGCTATCGTGTCGGTGTTCTGCCGCATGAACGTTCTAATTTCTTTAGGGGCTGTCCCAGCGTTGGCAAGGCCAGTCAGCTGAGATAGGTGCTCTTTGGACATTGTTCGAAGTACTGGGTGGCAGTGGTATCTTGGCTTGGTTCATGGTTATGTAGTGAGAATCGGCTGTCAGAACGGTGCCGCAGAGTCCAGGTACTTCTATCTTTATTCTCTTTCGCCAGTACAGAGAACTCGCAGCCTGTTGTTCGAGTTGTCGTCTTGCGTTGACGTTCTCTCGAAACGATCGGATGGTTACGGCGACGATCACACATGTACGTGATTGTCCTCCTGCCGGTTTTCTCCTTAGTTGACCTTCCAGTTATGAACGCGTAGCCCCTGGTCGCCGCCCAGGCGTTGATTGCCTCGAATAACGCCTCCCGTGACTCATACTCGCCTTCGGGAGGGAGACAATCGTCAGGAAACGGTGTTGGGCTTTGAGATTGGTTGACGTTCATAGCCAAGCAGTCGTCGTAAGCCCATAGTCTCGACACGATTAGCAACGAGTGCAATAAAACGCGACATTCGAAACGGCGCGAAAGAGACCGATAGCGGAGTGAGCTATACCAGATATGGCAATTAGGACGGGACCCGTCCAATTTTAGAAGGACGGGTACCCGTCCGCCTATTGACCGCCACTGGAACAGAATCGATTAACGATTTACTCCAAATCATCATAACTTATTCCACAGACTAGATAAAAATATGGGTCTACTCTCATTGAGTTTAGATGACCTTGTTCTATTATACACCTTACTTTTGTTTTGTTTTGAGTAGTTTTTGTTTTCTGAACTCACCCGTCAACCCTAACCTTCATATGACCATATGACCAAAGGGCACGGGCCATCAAATCTTGTATCAGGACCTGATACTCGTGGTAATTGGCACAGTAGGGTTTGCATCAAAACCGAAAACAGCTATAGACCAAGGCTGTTTTCTCTTTCCTCGAGGAAGGAATAAACTCTGTTATCCATCCTTCAGTGGCCCTAATGCCCACTACATGGTAGAGCCATGCTTTCGGAACGGGCTAAATGGCACTGGAGCAATGCTACGAATGTGAGCGAGATGATCTAAACCAAGGCCATTTTTAGCTTCTGTCTTTTCCGGAGAAACAGCAGGCCTCTAGGCTGGGTTGAACTCGATCATCTCGTACATAAGGTTACCATGCAATATGTTCTCTTCCATTATAAAATTGAGCCGATCAAGCCGCTTCCTACAAATTTGCAGCGACAGGGGATTAGTACACTAACCATACCATGTAAGCGAGGGAAGGCGCACAGGCCGAGTAACTTTTGTATCCGGACCCAGAACCTGAGATCAAAAAAATGGTATTGGGTGCCATTACCAGTGGTAATTGGTACAGTAGGTTTAATGAGGATAGGAGGGGCTTGAGGCCATGCCGAGCAGATCTGGCAATGCCGTGCTTTTTGCCCGGATGCTCCGATGCGCGTTTAGGACTCAAAGCAAAACCGCATTTAGTACATATAATAGCTGCTTCCGGCAAATTGTAATAAAGGCTGAGCCTTTCGAGCTTCTGCAGCTTTGCTGGAGGTAAAGTGGGGTGACTTTGTTGCCCGTGAATAGAAGAGCTGGCCATTATGACTAAGCATATATAAATATAATAGATAGGATGGAATGGCGGAGATGGAGTAGATACTATACAGAGATGATAAACATGTGAGTTTCAGTAGACGATCGTAATGAATGTTGTTTTTTTAGGTCTGGAGTAGTCAAGTTGAACTCGACAAGGGTCAGCCGACGGAAACGCGACGCGTTTCGTGTTTTAGGTTTTATGATTTGATTAGTGCGATTCGAGGCAATGCGTTTCCATCGGGGAAATATGGGGCGAAAATGCTAGACGGTGATTGGTCAAAAACAGGAAACGCAATGCGATAATTCTTGAGTAGGATTTACTGTATCAATAAATACATAAGTTAAAGATACTGTGAGACTAGATTGATCTTCACAAGGCTTTATTTGTGTAGAAAATAGAACTTAATTAATGTGTAACTATCTTCTTCTCCCCGCCAATATAAATCAAAATTGTTATGTGCTCTAACGCGATTAAGCGCGGACTTCTAAATAGCTCGCATGGATCCTCGTGGAAGAAGTGCGGCGCATTTATGTTCCTGTTCACTAGATCTAAATGGAAATGCAGCGTATTTCTAGAGCAGAAACTCAGAGTAAAGATGACAAGATGCCGATTGCCGTAGAGGTAACAATGCGATCCAACTTTAGTCGAGGTCCTGGAGTAGGATGACACTCTTACATGTGCTATAGTCTGAAATGCCTTACAGTATTGCATCAATCTCAAATATTTCTGCCCTATGGGCCTACTCGGCTACCTTGAAAAAACAGAATCCAGCGTGTTCCATGGTCGATATATGAAGAAGAGGATGTTCCCGATGGCCTCAATCCGATCCCTACTTGCCCTATTGGCATTGACTGCTAGTTTTCTTTGATAATTGAAGTATCATATCAGCTGCTTTCTCGGCAATTGCATATACGATAACTTGATAATGGGCGGCAATAGGGATAGGAATGACGCTAGCATCCGCCACACGTAAGCCCTTCACCCCCAGTACCTGCAATTGCGAATCAACAACTTTACCCATTGCCGCTGAGCCACCAGCATGATAGAATGTATTGCCGATACGCTTCACACGAGCGTCTATTTCATCGTCTGTGCAGTCCAGGGTCAGAATAGGAAATCCAACCGGGGGGTATTCGCCTTCGACAATGCTACGGCCAGACTCAGTTTCGTTGAGCAGTCGAAGAGCTTGACGTACACCGTAACGGATGGTGACTCGGTCGGCTTCGGTGGCGTAGTAGTTGGGATCGATCTCGGGATAAGTCAAGGGATCGTCCGACGACAATTTGATTGTTCCTCGCGACGTAGGCTTCATGCCAAGCACGGCCGTGGTAATGTATGTTCCGTCGATGGGGATCTTGACATTGGCAATCTGAGCGCCAGCAGGTACGTATGGGACAAGCGTTTCTAGATGACATTGACCAGGTTCGAGAAGAGGATGGTCTCTGACGATCTCCCCGTCGCGGGCTAATGCTTTGCCTAACGGCTCTTTCGGAACCTGCTCCATGGCAATCCAGTCACAAGGAAGTCCTTTGCTGTACGCTGGATCACTCCAATTAGGTGTACCCAGGGCCAGACCGCCTTCTGGGTGTCTGAGCCGCCACCAAAAACATACACTCAAGTGATCATGGAGATTCCGACCCACGTCGGAACATTCCACAATAGAAGAGATTCCATGAGGCGCTAGATCTTTCTGGTTGCCTATTCCAGACAACATGAGAACCTGAGGCGTCCGATACGCTCCGCAGGACACGATGACTTCACGTGAAGCCGATATGACGTGACCATCAATCAATTTGACCCCCGAAGCGACCTTTTCTCCGTTGAGTTCCTGAATCACTATGTGGTGAACGATTGTAGAACATAGAACCACAACACCAGAGAGATCGTAAGATTGGCTGGCGCACTGTCTTTGGCCGTCCCTCCAATTCTCAAACAGCTCTGCCAACCCCTCGGGCGCGCCGCTATTACCATCTTCAATCCGTCTTACCCCGATTTCCGACCAAGCGTCTTCGAGTGGTTTACGCAGAGGGTACTGCCTCTTAGAATCGCTATCCGAAACAGACACGACGTGCACCGGGCCGTCGCTTCCATGTTGTCTTGAGTTCATACTGCGACTAGACTTGAGATGTTCGGTTTTTTTGAAGTATTGCAGGAGGCTCTGATAACTCCAGCCAGCATCATCAACTGACTCAGCCCAGTGGTCAAAGTCGGCTGCCGGACCTCGAGTCCACGTGCCGTAGTTGATTGCGGAGCCTCCCGACAAACACTTCGCGGCTGCTGCGTAGCACTTGCGGCCGCCAAGGTGCACTTGAGGGACAGTCGTATATGCATAATCGAGGTCGGAGTGATGTGCAGCAAAACATGCAAGAGGGGAGGATGTTAGTGGATGACCAGTGGGGTCCTTCCCAGCTTCAATCAAGACGACCGACGCAGACGGATTCCCTTGCTTGAGGCGTGATGCAACAACGCAGCCAGCAAGACCGCCGCCAACAACAATATACTCGGCTTTTGTAGGGACATTATTTGCCATCATGGTGGAGATCGGCGACTTTGATTCTGTAGTATAAAGAGCCAAATATTAAAGAATCAATGAGTTTATATAACAATAACGCGGCCTGGCTTGACTAGTTCAGATTTAGTGGATATAAGAGCATTAAGCGGGCATAAGCACTAGATTAGATGAGGACGGGCACATACAGGGTGGGTCGTAGAAATGAGCGTCAGAGATCCTTGTCGAAGTAAGCCATGCTTTATTTATCTCACGAATTTTCTCTCATTTCTGCGCTTTCGTATCCTCGCATCCTCGCATCCTCGCATCTTCGCATTCACCTATATGCTACACCTTATCGCCGAAATATACGTACTTCAGCACCCTTGAGAAGTCTAGCAACGCCGTTGGCATGCCTCCGCAAAAGGTGCCTCATCGGAAGGTCCGGACAGGTTGTGTTCAGTGCAAGCGGAGGCGTATCAAGGTATTCTAAGCCCATGCATATTTACAACAATAGTTACCATACTCTGCTCTCGCCATAGTTGATTGGTTTCTAACAGCCACCTCCAACTTATAGTGCGATGAGGCCAAGCCCGCGTGCGGCAAATGCACCTGGCACTCATTGACCTGCCACTATGCGGCCCCTGCTTGTAAACCTCGTACGTCATCTACCGATACCAGTAATCCTCGAGATGCCCCTCCATTTTGTTTTTCGGACTTTGCACTGTTCCATAACTGGAATCTGCACACCGCCGAGTCGCTTGCTTCGAACGTGAGCCTGAAGCAGGCTATGCGGGAAGTTGTCCCGCTCTTAGCTATCGATCACGAGTTTCTCATGTGAGTCAGCAACGTGTTACCCCAAATTTCAACCTACCTGCCTAACACGCCTTTGTTCTTAGGCATGCGCTGTTGTCACTCTCTTCCCTTCACCTGGCATACTTGCGACCGGACGAGGCGGAAAGGTTTGAGGTGCTGGCTACGCGTCACCAGAATATCGCCCTTCCCCTCTTTCGCTCCGCGTTGGCTTGCGTGACAGAGCAGAATTGCCATGCGCTCTATGTGTGTGGCCACCTGGTGACAAAATATGCCCTTGCAACACCTAAGTTGCGCCTCGATCTTCTGTTCTCATCAAGCATTGAGAGCACGATAGATCTTATGGGACTACTAAGGGGTTCCTTTGCCATACATGATTATGCTCTCGAATGGCTTTCGAACGGTCCACTTGGTTTCTGTCTTGAGAAACCAATTGAGGAAGATCCAGATCCTGGCAGAAACCCCCACGACTCCCGCCTTGCACACCTTTTGGCTCTACTACTCAACGATACTTGTGACGATACCTTGGTCTGCTGCAGTGCCCTGCAAATCCTACGCAAATTGTTCGCTATGGCTGCTACTCCTGACCAGACAATCAGTACGAAAACCCTTGCATACTCGTGGCCAATACAGGTTCCTGAGAGATTCATCATGTTAGTCGGCGAGAAGAAGCCTGAGGCTCTCGTCGTCCTGGCACACTATTGTGTCATGCTGAGAATGATCGACTCCTTTTGGTTCATGAAAGGGTGTGCAGCAGGCATTTTGAAGCAGTGTCGAGATAACCTGGATAGCAAATGGCATCCAACCATCCGATGGTCGATGGATGCGGTCGGGCTCAGATGTGATGAAGCATGATTGTTTCGTGATCTTATATCCTTTTACTTTTCTCCTTCCTCTTCTTCTTCTTCTTTTTTTTTTTTTTTTTCTGGTATCTTTTTTATCTTCTCACTCGGATTTATTTCTCTCCCCAGTAGCGTTTGGACTACTTTGCAATCTATTCATGGATAGGGGAACTAACGGTACTCCGGGTAGTTAAACCCATTCAGGACAACTCCATAAGTCTGATATCTCCGCACTAGAAGGGCGGGATATTAACTGATGCCAACTAGACACTCATTAGGAAAAAGCTATTTTATAAGCAAAACGTCATTACTAACAATGTTCCTTAAAAAGAGGCGTGTTCTGCTCTAGAGTCTATCGCATAATGCGAGAAGGGATAAGAGATAAGAGATTTATCTCGTCTAGCAGCAGCGACCGACTAAGAGCACGATCCTGCCAACCCTGTCCCTACTTACAACACTGATAGGGCAGATAAATGCATGTGCCTTGTAGTCGATAAAGAGTTGAAGATTGCGTAATAATTCCATAGCCGGGGTTTTCAGCACGACGAAACGAACAACTGAATCAGTAAGCTCGACATACTCGGAGCGAACATGGAGAGTTAGGATGAGAAAAGACTAACTTGCCTCGATGGCTTGTTACTATTGAGCCAGCCCCTGACAAGGGCAGAGGCGGTGGGGCATTTCAAAACCAACCAACGTGCACGGATAAAAAGGATGTAATTCTATGAAAGTAATGACGACAGGGTGTTAGTGCACGGACGGAAAGTGTTTAGTTTAGTAAATTACAAGCAGTCCTTAGTACAGTAGTAGTAGTAGTAGTAGAATCCGCACGAACCGGCTCAGCCAGCTCATGTCAGATCCTTCCTTGTTTTTGGTTTC
Organism: Fusarium beomiforme; assembly: GCA_002980475.2. Taxonomy (NCBI): domain Eukaryota; kingdom Fungi; phylum Ascomycota; class Sordariomycetes; order Hypocreales; family Nectriaceae; genus Fusarium; species Fusarium beomiforme. The sequence continues at coordinate 1,613 of PVQB02001110.1, read as the reverse complement.
CGAGTATGTATGCCGAAGCTAAAATCTGACTAAGACATACAGGATTAAGATCTGCCCTATAGCATGCTGATCTACCCGAAGAGGCCCATTCATATACAGTGCTTATGGGGGCCCTTTATGCAAGGTAAGTGTTCAAGCCAAAGATGCCACTTAACATAGATAAACATTGTTACTTAAAGGAGTGACAAGATGACCCTCCAACACCCCTTTATAGGGGTATGCCTACTATCTAAGGTATCTCTGAGACTGGGTTCTACATATAAAAGAGGGATAGTTCAATATTCCTTTGAGAGTGGCTGTAGTCCCTTGCTGACGCTCCTGTCTAGGTCCCTATACCTCTCTTCGGGCCAAAGACCAAGTGACTTTACCCTTGACAGTAAGCTTACTATCGTATAAGGTGGAGACTAGGCTCTATACTCTTACCGCTTATAGCACTTTACTAGTGAACCTATGTATCCCCCAAACGTAGAACCCGCTTTTGCCTTGCTATGATACATAGGGGCAGTTGGCTGTGCACCCCTAGCAAACTACAACCCGCAGGGGTCTGTTTTGTAAACTAGAATACATCAACCACAACGCGCTGATCAGCTCGCCAAAATCTCGATAATTTCCTTAAAACAGTAAAGTTGCAGAGGAATAAGTTCCTCTACAGCGGAATATACAGCTAGAAGTGCGGAATTTCACAAAACAGACCCCTGCGGGCTATACATCACTTGGACAGGCTCCACCGCGGATCACGCTGCGGCCTGACTAGAACGATGGCTGTTGCATTATGACGTGATAGTAGCATCCGAAGTCTTTTTAATTTGTTTAGTATTAGATGATTAGAGTCGGGATAGCTGAGATGGCTGGGATATATAAGATGGAGGTGGCCCTCAACTTAATTCTGCTCAATACACTACCGGTACACAACAGCTATAACACAGCAACACCAACTACAACAACTAAATTCCAATCATCACGTTTGTCTCTATACAATAGCACCAAAACAGACCCAAAACAAGACAAAACACCAAGTCAGAACCCCTTTCCCGCAAAAATGCTCGCTCGTACTACTATCCTATCTGTCTTCGCCGCTCTAGCTGCGACTTCTTTTGCTGCAGAGACAGAGCCCTACTTCGTCTCCGTATACAGCGACAGGGACTGCCAGGACCTAGTCGGCTCTGAGGGCAGCGCCGATAACATTGATTGCGAGGACTTGGAAAATGAATACAGTGTACCAATCCGGAGCATTAAGTTTGAGCACCCCCGCATGAGTATCAGTTGTGGTTTCCAAGTTGGTTACAGCAAAGATGACAACACTTGCTTCTCTTGGGAGTTTATCAACGTTTCTGACAGATGCTACAACTTTCCTGGAAACCCTGGTGGGGACGCACCCGAGATCAAGAGCTTCTACGCTTGGAAGTTGCCTTGCCCCGAGTAAAGCAGGAGAGAGATATACCGGTATATCTAGGGACGGTTTTAATGTGTGACAAAGAGGGGTTTTTCGCCCGAAGGTTTTCCCCACTGAAATCGGCTAATTTCAACCAATCATGTGTTCCCTAGATACCTAAAAAGAGTTAAACAATTAGGCTATTGGGACTAAGCTTAAATACCCGGCGGGTTGAAAAGTG
>PVQB02001108.1:0-14674 GCA_002980475.2 Fusarium beomiforme | reverse complement strand
TCGCTTATCAACCACGTTATAGGATGTTTTTTAAAATTCCAAAAAGATTAATATAGCTTATTTCAAGACTTATATATACGCCATTAAAATTATAGCTATTTTATGCTTAGTTTGGATTTTTAAAGAGTTTTTGTAAACCCCTGATTTAAGGTGGAAATAAGAGTAATCGGCATACTTGTATGATCACGTTATTCGGCTGGCTGATAAATAATTGGGAACCTGAACTTGGGGGAGGGGGAGTCGCGTGCCATGGAAAAAGGAATATTCAAACCACGGAATGAGCTGCCTAGCTGCAAGCAGATCGACACACGGAAAAGTGGGGGGAGGATTAAGTGGGGTTCAATATCAACTGGAGAGCAACCAGACCTTGGAGCTAGAGGGACAGAGAGGCAGGGAGGGAGAAACAAGGGACTTGGGAAGGGAAGATAAGCGTCATTGGGGGGGCCTACTACGTGTTCATGCGACTGTAGAGACAAAGGCAAAGCAAAACGTCCAAACACGAATATTATACGGTAGGTTACTGATGTGTGTTACTCGGCCGGGCTTAATCTACTGCCTAAAGAAAACCTCCGTGGTGGGATCCGTCTACGATCGATAAAAATGAGAAATGGAGATTTCCTTGACAAAAAGGAATAAGCTAACTAGAGGCTGTGGAAGGGGCGCCGGCGCAACAAGGGGAGATAAGAAAAAAACCCAATGCCAGATGGTGACGAAAATTGAGAACAGAGAGAGCAGCAGAGGCAACCGACGTCTAAGCTAAAGTGGTCAGTCCAGGCAGGTAACGTCTTGCTCCTGGGGCCAGGTGGCGATTGTACGTGACGAGAAACAAGAGGTCATCAATGGTTATTGGTCAGAGCATAAAAACATTGGAATCGTGGGAGAAGCCAAAGAGGGGAGGCGGAGAAGCTAACTTTGAGAGGGGGCGAGTTTGCATGACGTCGCAAATGACAAGAGCTGCCATTGGCTGTAAAGTCACGGACTGACGTTCGAAGCCTGCTATTGGTGGAGCGCCCCGGTTAATGTGATTGGAAGATAAGGCATCAACTGGGAAGGTGGATTGGTCAGGTATTGGCCAGGGCAACACGTCACGTCACGGAGGAAACAAGATCAGACCAGACAAGACAAGAAAAGCGGCTGCACACAAGGGAAGCTTTCAGGGTGGTAACAAACCTGTCACTGATGGTGCAAGCCCAAGGATGGTGCAAATATTGGGGGACGAGCCGATGCAACGGCGCAATAAACTATCTTCTATCGTGCTGTACAGTATCTACCTTTCCATCACCTCTTGGACAACCCCCCATTACTCGTGATAAGCATGGTTTGATGGAGCAGCTGACTGGGTATGCTAATATCTTGGGGGGAGAGAAGAAAGCATACTGCTAGGGTTAGAGGGAGTGTTTTGATGGGCATTAGATGGGCAAGCGTTTGCGATTGTGCAAAGGGTGCTGTTGATGCAGCGGCGTTTATTGCGCTGGGGATGAGGTCAACTGATCAAGGCTGTCAGATACTTCAAGACTTCAGATATTACCAGCTTGGTTGCTGGCTTTAGTCTTCATTGACAGGCTGTCCGTAGGAGGATGTGGATTCCTAGAGATCCGGTTAATGCTGCTAATGGCAGTAGCATGGGATTAGCGTTGATGCAACTTACACAGTCTGATAGTAAGCTGCTATATTCATCATCGTGAACATATATATACTCCTATAAAACTTAGTCTTCACCCGCGGAGGATGATTCACGGTAAGCAACACCTAACCGCGTACCTGAGGGTTTTGCAAAGCGCGAAACGCCGATATAAGCGTAAAATATAGGTTTAAGAGTATAGGAGTAGCGCACATGATTTCTGGATATCCCTTTGAGCGGTACAGCCCTTCAGCGGGGTCACGACAGGGGTGTAGGACCAATTAAAATGAATAAAACTAACGGTACTTCTCTCTAATACTAATTTGTATGATGGTAAAAGTCCCAGCAGTTTTGATTGTTACAAAGAGCTACCTTACAGACTTGGCAAATATCTTACGAACTTCCGGTACCCCGCACGTCCTAACCTTGTAACTAAGCAAAGTGGGGCGAGTGACCTCCTGAACGGCTGTACCGCTCAAAGGGATAAGAAATCACGGTTCCAGAACTTGAAATGATGAGTGCCGCGTAGTCACAGATAAGGATGCTCGCACAGACTTAGAAGAATACAGGATAGCGGGCGCAGTTTTGCTACTGTTTTGTGGCAAGTGCATCAGACGAGATTATCCTACTGAGCCTACTATGGATTGCAGGCATTTGATTACATTAATGACGCAAGAATGACTTGATTTTTTATATATCATGCTCCCTCGGTCTGTTGGCTGCTAGAATTTCTTTTTGGCCATTATACCCGTCCGGATTTAGCCATAAAATGGGGCCAGTGTGGATCTTTTCTCTGAGGTGTTGCTGACACGGAGTATTATGCCCATGGCTCACGCATAATAGAGGTAACGAATCCCCGTTTATTACTCCCTAATTGACTCTCATGTTCTTTAGGGATTCCGATACCCTCCCAAGATCGGAGCAAGTCATTTGATGACAAATGGGAATGGGGGGGGGGGCCAATGTCTGACATGCGACGACATTGCACCCTGCGTCAATTGCTCGTTTCCCCGGCGGTTCCGCGGCTTCTCATAGGGTGAAGGATGGCGTAGGGCTTCCCAGAGGCAACAACCAATGACAGCACATGGAGCCGTCCGATAATCTGATCCAATGACATAGCGCGGACATTGCTCCCTATGGACTACCATGTCTTAAGGTAGTAGAGAGGTGTGCCTGGCAGGGCACCATATTTACCGTTTAATTATGTCCAATGCAACCCACAAACCTTTCTCTTTCTTGGCTCCAACTAACCCCTAGCCAGAATTTTATCACCATCAATGCCTAAGAGATACCGCCAGCTACTCCGTGCTCCCGACCCAGACAATACTCCCTCCAATTCGCATCCGTCGGGCCCGTCTTCGACCCTTTCCTTCGGCGACGAACCACGGAAACGACAACGGATCGGAACACGGATCGCATGCAATGGGTGCCGCAAAAGGAAGATTCGAGTAAGCGCATTTGCTACCTACTCCTTTTACCCCTTTAACTCGGATGTTTAGTGTGACGGACAGCGGCCTCGTTGTGAGGCTTGCCAACAACGAGGTGAGAAAGATCCGTGTACATACGCTGATAGCTGGAATCAGAGCCAGCCGACCAGAGAAACGGAACAAATCCTCGAACTATTCAACATTATGAAGTCTGCCCCCGAGAGCCAGGCCCTCGCTATCCTGCGAATTCTTCGATACAACAAGAAACCTGAAAGCATTCTGCCCATTATACAAGCAAGCAGGAGCTCCATGCAATATCCATCGACACAAGAATGGCTTCCTCTATCGAAAAGTCGCTTAGGGCTGGAGTGCGAGCTTATATCCAGCCATCCAGTATCCTTCCCGCCGTTGCAGCGCTTCGAGTCCAACATCTTGAGGTCCGTGACATTCCCCTGAGGCATTTTGCTCAATAGAAATCACGCCTATCTAATATCGAGAGCCGTCTTGACTCCAGACTGACATTCTATAGGACAGTCGATAGTCTTGCCACTGATGACGGCGAGGCGAGTCAATCGTCATCTGTAGTTGGTGTCAGCGTGGCATCCGATTCCGAAGGCAACCCATTCTGTCCGCACTCCCCTACAAATAGCCCCATATCCACGTTTCACCTCTGTGACGAGCGACTGGAAAAATTAAACATAAGCTTTTGGACTTCGGTCTCGATTCCGAACGATCTCGCTGCCAGAATCATATCGTTATACTTGGAGACGGACCATCCTCTTCTAGGGACCTTCGACCCTAACCTATTCATTGACGATCTTGTCAATTACCGCTTGAGCCACTGCAGTAAACTCCTTGTCAGTGCTCTGATGTACTGGGGTTGTGTAGGTAACCATAACGTGCGTAAGGGAGACCACCTGCCTCGCTGACATGGACCTGCAGCAAATGTATAGCTTCTCGGCTCCCGAAGTCAGAGAATACTTGCCTCGGTTCAGTGAGGAGGCAGAGAAGCGCTGGTCGGACGAAAAGGCCACTGATTCTCTCCCAAACCTCGCCGGCATGCAGCTGCTCGGTTTGGCCTACTTAGGTGATGGCAAAGATCACTATATCTTGACGTACGTGACGGAAGCAAACGCCATGGGGACACGGATGGGCCTGTTCGGAGTTAAAACCGAGGAAGTGGCCAGTAAGAGTCGAGAAATTACCCCTGAACTGCAAACCGCAACTTCATACACTGCCTGGGGCACCTTCAACTGGATAGTGTAAGTCGACAATACCTGAGCGGGTATTGGGACAATCAAGACCATTAATGTGCTTAGGTTTATGGCACTATTCTATCAACAACCCGGCCTCGCATACCCGGAATATCCTCCCAGACTTCCGATACCTGGGCATAATCGGCACCGCAGTCGCGGCGACAGCGCCAAGCCTGTCCGAGAGTCTCTACAATCAACCTATATGGGCGGTACGTTTCCAGTCCTATGCTGTTTTTGGCGTATTATTCACGAAGTAATACTGCGATATTATCGTGATCAACACGGGCGTCTGAGCGATTATGTTAGTCTTACATTTGCCGAGTACAAGTATCGCGAGCTTATCGCCTGGGCAGAGACTCTCCCACCGTTCATGATACGCTCAGAAAATAGTCCGCATCATGTTCTCACTTTTCAGTGCGTTACTCCTACCTCCTGTCCAAGTTGCAATTCTAACCTAATTACTAGCATCTGGTTCCATGCGGCCATCCTAGATATCTTACGTCCTTTCACAACACAAGCGAGGTCTGCCTCAAAACCTTTGAGACTCAAAACATTCTCCTGCAAGATGATCTCACCGGATGTGGCTTATAACGCATCGGTAAACCAACTAAAGCGCCTGGTAGTGGTATATCGCAATAACTATGCAACTTCAACTTATATGATGCTCTGGCACACGGCACTAATCTATATCACTAACGCTGTACTCGATGATGCAGAAGACCCTACCTGGCGCTTCTACCTGGTTTTCTCCATTCAGTGCTACAAAAGCCTGAGGCAGTCATATCGTTTCACGGAGGCTATCGGCCGCAGTCTCATTTCCCTGGCAATGCAGAAACGAGATCTACCGGCGAGCGAGGCGCGACGCATGACGCAGCAATTTGAGCAGGAGAGGTTAAGCGAACCGTCGGATGATATTCGAGCTACGTTTATGGCTGACCTGCGCCTTGCCATGACGGATCCTCAGGAGGCGAGCGTTGAGACCCTAGCCTCTGGCTTTGAGGATATAGCACTATTCCAAGAGTTTACTAAGTTTACAAATAAAGAGTATTCAAGCGAGGATGAGCCGATGGAGCGATAACGCCGATTCCGTTGAGGTGTTCTTTCGGAGAGAGGGCTCCTATGACACACAACCAACCCCTGGCGTCGTTCCTTCCGAAGACCGGCCACGGATCGATAATCGTTACATCCCGCAACATGGATGCAGTGGAGAGGTTGGCCGGCTTAGATGTCATCTGCAATGTGCTGATGATTGAAAAGGTCAAGCCATTCAGCTTCTTCGGGCTAGGCTGGGGGATGGATACGCTGAAGATGATGTGACCATGGCAGATCTAGTTGATGATCTAAACTACAAGCCTCTTGCCATCACACAGGCGGCTGCCTTCCATCAAGTACCGAGCACCGCGAATGTCCGTACATAAGTACTTAGCCGAATTTCGAAAGAGCGATAAGAAGAAGGCAAACCTCCTCAACAAAGATGCAGACGACCTCCGTCGAGATGCGTCTGCCTCCAACTCAGTCGTCACAGCATGGCGCTTTTATGCTTAGAAAGCTAGTGTCTTGCAATATCACGGGGATCAGCTCCCTCGGGACCAATAAACTCGCAAAGAAGTGGTGGAGGAACTACCAGTCTTACTATCCCCAGATCATATTCCCGTCTGCTAGCCTACGTCTGCTTCCCGAAGCTTCCCTCGATTAGCCTAGAGAAATGCCAGGTATTCAACTATTTCAACGGTCGATGCATGGTGAAGTCTAAGTGCCTTCGTTATTTCGTAACCTTGCAGGGCTTAGCTGTCTCCCGCCTCGTCCCGGTAACTATGCCTTAATCAATACAAGGAACTCCTGCGTTACTGACGTTTAGAGTCCATGTCCACCCAAGTCTCGTCATTCAGCTTTCCAGTGCTTGATCATACACAGTTCCTGATTTTTGGAGCTCAACCAGATTCCTGTGGAGGTTTCCCTGTTTGTTAAATATATATATATTAAGCATCGCATTTTATCGAGTCCAGGTATTAACCTGTAGCCTGATAGCGCTTGACGCAATATTTCCTCCACTTTTCGAGTCTGGCCTTAGTCAGCATAGACCATTCCCGGGTAACTTCATCATACCAAGAGCCGTTCCGTAATCACATTCAAGCATACATCGTATGACACCCAGCAAAGATACTGTAGCTTGCGTCCAGAACCATGGAAACAAGTAGTGATAGCGAGCTAGCCACCGGTAGAGCGTTACCATGTCCCAGGAAGTTATGCACTCTGTAGATTGTTGATGGTGCGATGGTCGCTTCTTAGCATGTCAAAGGACGTCAGGTTTGAGCAAACGCGAGGAATTGAGACGTAGGGAGATATGGGGGGTCAATTATGACTTTCATTCACTACCTTAATGCTCCCCTCGGCTCTTCCGCTGCACGATAATCAAAGGCAGGCTCTGAGTATGCAACGACCTTCTGAACCAGTAACGGCGCAAAATCAGAAATCAAGGGTTATTTTCTGTTGAATAAGGGGGGTTGTCTGCCTGAGACTGTAGTAGCAGGTAATGGCGGGACGACGCCAGAGAAAAACGATTGATAGCCACTAAGGACAGAGAACTTGGGTTGTCAGAGAGAGAATGGCTGAGGCTCAATTAACGATTAACTCGACCTCCGAGTCTCCGTTTGTTTGATGAGGGTCCTGATGTTCATTCTCTGGAAGCCGATAGCCCACAGTCGAGATTATCATATAAAGAAGCCACTGTGGGAAAATCAACTTCTCGTAGTACCCAGTAAGCGGCAGTCCAAACACCAACGCTGAGATCAGCACGAGGAGCAAGGCCAGGAACAACAAGTGATAAGCTGTATGTTTCGGTACCCTTTCCGTTTGTATTCCTCTAGAAGATAAGAACACGACTCCAATGGCTGCAGCTTGGGAAGTAAGTGGTGTGATGTAGGCAAGTTCGACGGGAATCGAAATGTTCGGAATCATTGCCAAGATTACAATCAACATTACTTCAATGCATTGAAATATTGTAATCCATTTCAGCCAGGGTTCTTTTCTTATCGCAACTGCAAATGGATAGGTAATCGCAATAATCTGCTTGTTGCGTCAGAATGTCCATAGGCTTGTTAGGTATTCTGACGAACCTGGATTATGGCGACTCCCCACATGGATATTGTGGCCAGGATGGTATGTAGAGGCCTCGCAAGTAAGTCTGGTAGCTTGGCACGCTTGCTGTGCTCGAGACCAAAAAGAATCAAGGCCGTCAGTTGTAACAAACCCCAGCCAAATATCAAGCATATCAGGTGCCTCTCTCGCGACCAGGAGTGATTGTACTTGATGAAGATGTAAAGACAGACGCAGAATAAAGAGAGAGCCGATATCATAGTCTCAGTGACCTGGGAATGAGAAAGATGATTCATGTCTACCTGAAGAACTGGACGCGTATGAGGTACACAGCTTGCATACAGTCGCATCCTCCAAATCGACAAACCCTTGATCAAGAAGAGCTCGTTGCGCCGTCTCAGGCGAGAACATCGTCAGCCCTGCAAAGTCTGACAAGCACTGGGGATTCTCTCTCGAGGCGGATTCGAGCTTTTCGATCTGGGCGGAAAGCTGTAAACAAATCTTCAGGCCCTCCTGGGTGCTCTGCTTTTCTTCCAGTATAGCTAGCCACACAGGATCCTCTACAGCAGGTGGTTTGCCATGTACCCTTTCTTCCAACTGATGTATATGCTCTTGTAGATCGTTCGTCGTATCGCGTATCAAGTCCTTGTATTCCTCGAGAACGTTAGGTGGTATTGATGCTGTTGCGCGTCTGTGAAATCTCTCCTGTTAGTCGATTGCGCCAAGATAAGGTTGGAGTTTGTACCTTACATATTCGCGGTGGCTAATGCTACACTGATAGTGGATTTATAGCCAGCAAGCATCTCCCGGATGTCAGTTATGTCGCCTTTAAGGTACTGCTGGTTAACCCAATCCCGCAAGCTTGGTCGCGATAAGCTAGAATGCTTTGTACACCGAGCGATGAGATCGCCATACTCCTCGCAGGTCTTTCCGCAACGAAGCAAAGGAAGTTTTAAGGCGTTAAGGTTGATGTCGTTATTATTATTAACCGTTTCAGCGAGCGACTGTAAAACCCCTCGGGGGTCGGCTGGCTCGTTTTTCAGCGCACGAGCATTCTTGTCCTGGCTCTGGAAGTCACGTACGGTCGTGTAGAGGGCGTTGCTAGATTTAAGAGCAAAACCTACCAGTGAGGCGATGCTGGATGTGATGCCGGGACAATCTGCCATTTTGACAAGGTTCAAAATTTGATGTTCAACAAAATGTAATGGTGGCCAATGTCAGCAACACTGTCCGACTGGCTGCTGCGGGGCAGCTAACCACCATGCATCCCAGGTCTGAAGCTGGTTGAATGCCTCAAACCGGGAAGAACAAGTTGTCCTTTCCACGTTACTGAACCGGATATTAACCGCGTACTTGTTTCAGCCCGTTTCTTATCGCTTGTGCTTCCGTTTCTTATCAAACGGCTCTTCAATCTCTGTCAACAGAATCGTGGGCAGCTACGGATGCAGGGTTCAGGCTAGTGAAACCTTGTCCAATCCCTCAGGTAGCTCAACATGGTTCCAAATTTTATCTGAATGTATGTTGGCAGCAGGCCCAAATTGAGGGCAAGAATTTGACTGGTTATTAAAAATTACTCGGCGATACGCCTGACAAATACGTCTGAGCTGTCCTTACACAGCTGATTTAGCTTGGTAGTGTTAGGCGCCTGGGCCTTGATGGATGGCCCCAACCCGCGTAAATCATTCTCTTGCCGCCCTGGTTGCTGGCTGCCTGAGCATGTGCACTTTTCTAGGACTTGAATCGGAAATGACCGAGTCCAAACCTATAAAAAGGCTTCCTAGCTGTTCCCTCCTCCAAAGACTTATTCCTTCAGAGACTTATTACCCCTAAGAATTATTACCCCATCAATCTCAATCTCGGTGCATATCGCTTGGCCTGTTCCAGTATCCACTCAGAAGGCAGGTTGTATTTACAGTCATCATATTAGTTAACCACAATGCTAACAAGGTTATAGATATGGATCGCAACTGGGATCAAGATAATTTTAAGAATGAGGATCTTAAAAGGACAGTTAAACACATCCACCTCTGTGCTTACATCAACGAGAACAATGAGGGAGACGGAGAGAATCCGCCTACCAATCACTGGGCTGTCTTCTTAGAGATATCATCTACTCACTCGGTGCGGATGGACATGGCCCCAGGCTATGGTTCCGATGGTCTGCGAGGCAAGATAGAGATCTCGTCGAAGAGATACAGATACACCAACAAGGCCATTCATGGACTGTCCTTCCCAGCCAATGGTAAACCAAAGGTTGAGGATATTATCAGGGTGGTCAACAACAATGGGCTTCAGAAATACCAATTCAGCCCTGAATGGGAAGGCTGTAGATTCTGGGTATTCACTTTGATTTCCTATCTTGAGCAGGAAGGTATTGTCGAATCTGGAAGTGCCAGTCAAACTTGGAGCGCGGTATCTTACTATTACATTAATCCCTCGGGACAAGAAAATCGAGAAGTCAGAGAGGGAACATTTCGGTCATCCACATGAGCGCGTGTGAGAACACGGGGATAATAAGGGCAACGAAGGATAGATATTTTCCTATGTGGGAGGCTATGAATAGGGATTTTACACTTAAAACATGCGAGATACCTATTGGATATTGCATATCATGCATGTGATTGATGATCTCCAAGCTTTGTGGCGTGTTATTTGATGCACAAAACGAATTGGGGTTGTAACCGATCCTTCGTTACCCCCATGCACTCCAATACCACCTCGAAAGCAAGCACCGCAATGCTTACTGTTTCCGTTGCCAGAAACACTTTCCACACACCGGAGCTAAGCAGCAACGTGTCGTAGACTCTTCCCATCTTCGTGTCTGCTACAAGTGCTTTCGAAAGCCTGATTTCGCTGATGAGAGTGAGCTGGACAAGTATTTGGAAATCAAACACTATATGTGCCTAAGATGTGATTGCAAGTTCAACGACTGAACACAGTCCCAGCATGATATAGCCGCACGTAACAAATGTGAGACATGCGGAACATTGATAGGGAACATGGCATAAAAACATCTTCCATGCGAGAAAACAAGAACAATCGTCATCGCAAGACCAGAGGCGAAGGAGACGAGGAAAAGGAAGAACTACTATAAGGGTCGACCCTAATCCTTAAGTAAGCGTTTGGTAAAGTAAGAATGCTTTTCCCCATGGAAAATGCACCCGCCAGACGCTGGGTCCATTCCTTTCTCTTCGTCTTCCTCAATCCACCCTTCGCATTACAAAAGCACAGTTTTCAATCTCGCTTCTTTGCTATAACTTCAGTCGGCTGGGGCTTAGATTCTGTTCGAGTTGAATTAGCTCTCTGATTATCTTATCCGATCTGCGACTGCCCCTCGTAATATTCCTGACGAGTTCTGCTGTCGATAGCTGGGGGTTCTTTACTCACCTTGCTATCATGGCATGGTAATGAGAAATTGAAAGAGATGGATTGCTTAGGATGCGTATATGCACCAGTATTGATGTCATCCATAAATGGAGATTCGAGCTTGGCTTTCATCCCATCGAAACTATGCTTCACATTTTGTCAACATTTAGACAAGTGATGCGATTGACACAGTGGTTGAGCCCGTCTGCAAGGCATGAAAAAAGCCCAACGCGCAACTAACGTCATCAGCTTCAAGTGACAACCTTCCACACACTTAGGTTTTAACTTGTACATCGTATCCACTCAAAGTCGCATTGAATTCCTGTCTTTATCGCGGTAGGCACCATAACCATGATGACCCACTGGTAAAGCCGGGTCTCGAGTAGTAGCCACTTCTTTCACCTCTTAGCTCTGTCTATCAGAAATCATTGTCCGTCCTGTTGGCAACAGCAGCATATCCGTTGGCTTTCATATTGAATCGACGTCCCGGGCGGAAGCGCGTAAACCTGGATCTTATTGTTTCCAGCCACTGAAGTTCCTTATCGTAGAACCCACCGGCAATCCAGGCAAATAGATTCCATCGAAACAATGCAAATTTAGTCCAAGCACTGGGAATGAAGTTATACATGCCGGCATATTCGAAGAACTCGGGATAAAATCCAGCACAATCCCAATCGATGATCCATAGTTGACCTTCAGGGTCGAGTATGATATTGCGAGGCGCCAAGTCATGATGTGTAAAGACGAATGGACGAATGTATGAAAACACGGGTCTGGGGCAAGTTGCGTGCTCTGCCGGTGTCTTCTTTGTCTCTTGGCGGAGCGTAGTAAAATTGGCCCAGAAATTCAAAAAAGCATTGACTTGATAGAGAGTTGCTCTGGGCGGCAAACCAAAAGAATCTTCGAGAAAGTATGATGTGCATTTGCCTGTTGCTAGTGATCCGGATGTGACTGACACAGCTGATCTCAAGCGGTGGACAACGCGACGCAGTTGAAAGGCAAGTCGAAGGCTTGATATCCAACCAAGCTCTGGCCATGCTATATCAAGTGTTGTTCCGGAGATCCGATCCATAATGCAGTAGAAGGCATCGTCAACTTGGACAACTCGCTGAACGTGTGGGACGCGAATGCCAAGCTGAGATGCGACTTGCATAGCACGCACAGCGTCTTCGAGTTCATCCTTTGCATATCCCTTAGCCAAATACTTAAGAGACAGTGGAACAATATTCGAAAAATTCGGTAAACTGGGGAGAGAAGTGATGTGATTGATAAGATCCGAATCCGTATAGCTTAAGAGCTTCGTATCGTCAAACTTCGACTCCATTTTGAGGATATTGTAAGAGAGAAAGAATAGAAATCCAAGATTTTCATGTTTAGAGTTATGAAACCAAATTTTCCCGATGATTTTCCGAAAATCGCACAGCCATCGCCAATATGATAGGGGGATTCAATTGTGGCATCTAAAAATATCGACTGTAATATGAGGTAAACAATCTCATCTAGACCTCCTTTTTTTTCCCAACACATTCCAGGATACCATCTACTATATATCAAGGTGACTGTAAACATGGCGCGGGAAGAGCTATGCTGCTTCTAGCAGGAGTTGATCGAAATTCTGGTGTTAATTGCATGTGGATGAAATAAAAATCCCGTCACCGAACTTGGGCAAGCCCCGCACTTCGGCCGCCAATGTGGCTGTGTGGACAGACCCGCTTATCCCTTTAGTCGGCATAGCCCTTCAGAGAGGTCACGACAGGGGGGTCAGGCCAATCAAAATGCTGCCCACAGCCGGTACTTCTTTTCACACCTAAATTATATGATGATAAAAGTCCCAGCAGTCATCGCGGTTACAAATTGGTACCTCACACACAGCACAACCGTATCGGGTCTGCCTGCCCGTGCCTCCTCGATGGCTGCTGCATGCGTTGCTTAAAATCTGCCGTAAATAGCCTCTTTTTCTGCACTTGGGTCGGGGCTGCCCTTGCCTGAAGCCCTTACAAGCTAGGCAATCAGAAACTGTGCCTCGGTTGACGTGGTTGATGCTCCTGTCTATGTGTTTTCGCTGTGCCTCTGCATCATCTTCGTCCTCTTCCTTCCCTGTATAGTTCCTCTTTCTTCCTCGAGCTTCTTAACCATAGGTATTAAAGAGGGCGTTATAAATGCATTTTTTCTACTCTTCTGGCGTTATATATGCCTTCTAATTCGGATTCCCTTTTTTCTGAAGAAGATAGCTATTAATAAGGGTTATATCAAGGAGGAAAGACCACGCAAGAGCCTGCCAAGCGCCACGACGAAAGCGATGATCGTAGGTTATATATAACCTCAACTGGTCACCTCGGTCAACGTGATTTATTTTATCGTTATAAGCAGCAGCAACGGTCAGAATAGAGATAATCTTCGAAGATTCCTCACCAAATTCCTACTGTATAGGCTTTGAGCGTAAGGTCCGGCCACCCGGCTTCTTCCTTCGCTTATCCATGCGTTGACCATCGGCACCGTTATATACAGTTGAAAGGAAGAGCACGAGGCTGTTATCTTTCTAACCGATTTGGGCGACCTAGGGGAGGAATAGATTGATAAATCAGTAAGAGAAATATATAGAAAAGCATCAGGGGACCCTACCTGCTCATCAGGGGTCAGGATGACCCTTACCTCGTTAAATTTATAGCCAGATTTCCCGTTTTTATCTCTTTCCTTATCCCTCTTTAGGTCCTTATGCAGGCCACAGTTAGGGCGGGCTGTGCCTGTGGCCCCGTGGCCTCGATCTCGCAGGGCACGGAAGAGAGCTGCTAAGGAGAATAGGTTATCCACAAAGACGTGATAAGTCCCTATTGGCAGCGTATCACATAAGCAAGTAACGACGCTTTATGTATTGCTGAGAGGGATAAGCTGCTTAGAGGCTCTCTTCCCTTCCTCTTTTACTTCCCATTTGCTGCCTTTCCTTCCTCAAGCTGCTAAATACGTACAGCGGTGTATTTTACCCCCTTTACGTGCCACAGCCAGTAGATAAAGAAGCCGTCTTGGGCTATAGCCCACACCTTGAAGCCATGAGGCGTTAGTTTATTCTTAACAAGCGTTGTCTCTTTTGATCTTCCTGTATAGCGGATCATACACTCATCCACGGCTAAACAGGAGCCCGGAAGGAAGAGGGAGGCTAATACTCGTTATATATAAAGAGACCACTCCTCACAAGCTTGGAATACCCTCGGAAGGTCTGTAGCCTCATTTGTGTGGTCACTGATGCAGAGATATCGCTAGAGCAGCTCAAATCTGCGTAGGGTCATAAACTTGATGATTGCGTGCAGGGGGGCATGAACACCTGGCCTAGGGGCATTCCAATGGCTTCGGATTGACTTTTCTCTATGAATTCCTAGGTAAATTAGGATCCCAATCCATACGTATACTTCTAGAGAGGTGAGCCCCTCCCAGTCTTGTATTCTTGAGCCCTTTGCAAGGGGGGTATTCCAGCTGTCAGCCACACTGTTTTCCTAAAGGTATAAAACCCAGTTATTAGTATAATCAATCCATTTCTCAGTAAGGGAAATAGGCATAAAAAGCTAGAATAGGTCGAGTGGTATTAAAGGCAGTGTGTTGATGTGAAAAGTGCGTTTTTCTACGTTAAAAGGCACGAAGTTGCGCCCGCGGCTCTCATTAGCCGGAAGACCAGGTGGCCCGGGGTTATCAGTGCGATTTTTGGTCTCAAAGCTCTCATCACCATAAGCACAAGAGACCTCTATTTCTTCATGTATTAATTGCGAATTCATCATTTATCTGAAAATGATTTTGTATGTGTTTTAGCAGGAAATTCTTTATCAGCCGAACTTTCCGTACCCCGCTTGTACAGGTGTGATTACATAAGGCTTGTGGGGCGAGTGACCTGCTGAAGGGCTATGCCGACTAAAGGGATA
>PVQB02001103.1:0-15529 GCA_002980475.2 Fusarium beomiforme | reverse complement strand
TGTGTTGCCTACCCCTTGTTTGTATCTGCTCAGAACGCGTACTCTTCGATCTCGCTTCTCCTTCATTCAAAATACCATAGTACCCCCTTGCCAGTCTCGACCCTCGATCCTGGCGGCACCTCCACTACTGGACCGTGGTCGTACGACGCAACATCNNCCTTTACTCCTTCACGCCTGAGGCCTTCTTGTCCCTGTCTTTGGAGCAAGGTGCAAAATGGAAGAAGCTGGAGATGGGAGAGAAGGTCTCGGGGGCCGTCTGTGTTGGGGCGACCCCTGATGATACCGCTCAAGCTGGCCTCTTTGTTGTCGGTGGAACCAGTGGCTCGGATGGCTATACTGGGCTACAAAAGTACACCTACTCGACCGGTAAGTGGACTACCATCACCCCCTCAGAGTTGATCACGAAGGATCGCCTACGGCATGGCTCGATGTACATCAAGGCCAGTGATGCCATCCTTGTCTATGCCGGTAGCCGAGACGGAGTCGCGGCCTCCTCCGGCGAAACCTTCACCATCCAGGCATCCGAGCCCTATAGTGTTAACTCCTATGGCCCTGGTTCTAGCCCCGGCGTCAGGCCTATTCTTCTCAACTGGTCTGATGTCGATGCTTGCTTGGTCGGAAGCAACACTAGAAATATCGCCATTACCTTGTTTAACCCGACTACAGGCTGGAGGGAATCGGGAGCCACCTTGGCAGAACCCCTACTGCAGGACTCGAGTTCCGTTCAGGCGATTGTGATGCCAAGGGATGATGGCTCCAAGAGCCTCTACACTTTTGATCTCTCACAATCCCCCAACCAGGTCCGCCGATTCGTTCTCCCGGACGCTTATGGCGCGCCCCTTTCCAACTCAGCCGCCGTCGGAAATGAAAAGCGCGAGCTGTCCCTGGACGATTGGCCAGAGTACAACTCGACGCTTGCACCGACCGCTACGCGGCAGAATTTTGCCATTGCCCAAGGCGCAGACGGCAAGGTTGTCTTCTCTGGTGGGAATTCCGAAGACCCTCTTGTTATATTCGATGCTACCGAGAACTCGTGGGTCGATGCCAGCCAGGTATTCGATGCTGAGAATCAAAAGGTTCTGTCCGACAGCACGTTGACCTCTTCGACTTTCTCAACTGCCAAAACAGCTAGCTCGGCCAAGTCGACCAAGTCAACTTATACCCAGACGAGGCCGTTAACTTCAAACTCGGAGATCTCATCGACCTCTACGACCTCGACTATCTTGTCGACAGATAGCTCAACCACTTCTCTGACAATGTCCGAGGCCAGCGTCTCGGCCACTGCAGGTGCGGCCGCTGGCAACAATGATTCCGGTATCAGCTCCAACATCATCCTGGGTATCACACTCGGATCGATCCTCGGATTCTTGGCCTTGCTTGGTCTGCTGCTGTTGCTCTTGGCGCAACGACGCAAGGCCAAGAGAAACAGTATGGAGGCTAGCAGCACCACGCACTTTGGCAACGGCTCACACCAGCTGCTCTCGCGCAGTCAAACCCGTGGCCACAACGCCACGCTATCTCAGGAATCCTACTCATCCATGGCTACTTTGATAAATCGCACCGGGAAGCAAAAGACCAATCTAACCCGGAAGCCTACCAACGATACGACTCGAAGCTCCGGTAGCTCTTTGCACAAGCAGATCAAGGCCACCATTAGCCAGCCGATTCTGCAGGAGTTGCCGCATCCTGCACTGCAGGGCTACGACACCAGGGACGTTGGTTTCGACGTAACCGTCGCAGAGCACCGACCCCATGCAGGGTCCATGGAAGCCCATGACGACATACGGAGGAGCTCTGGCTGGAACCAATACTGGTCCGGCGGCAGCGCATTGCAGGTCCTCGGCTTCGGTGGATCCAAGAGGGCAACCGCTGGGTCCGAACAGAGCTCCTGCTACTCTGAGGCCACGCATCATCGTAGCGCGAGGGCCACACAGGACTCAACTCTATCATCGCTGATCTTTGACTTCTACCCCGAGATAAATCGGATCAATTCCGGCAGCGGTGTTGCGGCCGAGTGCAGCAAGATTCCATTCAAGGATGGAGTAGCCGGCAAGCTTGAACGCACCCTCCCGAGAACATCATCGTCGGGTTACTCCAGTGGCATCCCGGAGAGCGTGAATGAAGCCGGGGACCCTACCTTTAGCTCGAAGCCCTGGAGTCCTGACCGTGCGCCCAAAATCGCCTGCAACCCAAACTCCTATTTCGGAGCGCCAGTGCTCCAAGCGTCCCGGGCCCGTGGAACCCCCTACAGGTGTGAGAAGCCAACTTCAGCTTGCAATCACCCCAATGTCGTCGGATATGAGCTCGCTGGATGTCGGTGACCGGTCAGGAGAGTGAATAAGTCGCAGCCTCGTCTTTTTGCACGGACTTTTGACGAGCCACCGAATAAAACCCCCAATAATAGCACATACAAGCACAGTCGACCTAGCCCTTCTCATATCCATTTTACTTTTTCTTTTACCTTTGTCTTTTTAATAGGCGCCAGCCGGAACTAGTTAATTCCGATTGATCCTTGTGTTCTTATAATACCAATACCACCGTCTTCTGTTAGATGTAACTTCCTAGAGTATAAGTGGAGCAGCCTAAGAGAGAAGGGCGGGGAGCGGGAAAGAAGGAGAAGAGGCGGTTGGGAGTTATAGCAGAAGACAGAGAAGTCGAAGCAGGGGCCGCAAGGCCAGAGCGTCAATTAAATAGTATAAAAGTCATGGGATATGGGATTGTAATATGACTTGATAACTCTTTTCGTTTGTTTGGCTGCTTACGGAGAGCAAAAAGTGTTACATCCCCGTGACACCGCTAGCAGAGATTCCTCAATATCACTATCTCATTTCCATCCGAACAAATAATACCGGGAGCGCCCGATATAGCAGCCGCATCCCGTAGCCCCGCGCTCTGAACTGAATTACTCCCCTAGACTGTTGCTTCTTTTCAAAATACTCCATATCCGATGGTTTAAGGTCAACTAGATACCAAAATACGGGTTTTGAGGGGGTTTCCTGATCGAAGAGTTTACCAACAAGTCGTTGCCGGCCATCCATCTAGGCCACAGCCCGCCAACCCAGCCATGTCGGCTCCTCAATGTGGCCTTCCTCTTCCGGCGACTATGACTCTTCCTCTCCAGCAGCCTCCAACCGCCATTTCTCCGCCTGTGCATAATGCGCCTCCTCTACGTCTGCCGCCACCTCCATTAACTCAGAGTCATCAGCAGAGAGATTCCTGGCCACAGCTCTCTAGCCCGCCCCAGCAATATATGAGGAATTGGCTGCAAGCCAAGGTCGAGGAGGACAAGAGAAGACTAGAAGAGGAGAGGACTAAGCAGGAGAGTCTGCGCCTCGAGCAGAGGAAGGTTGAGATGGACATGCTGTGCACATCTCTGCAAGGCGGTATCCCGCCCGCCATGATTCCTCTGATCTTCGTCCGCATCGGTAGCGGAGGCGTGCGCCCACAGATGGCTGGGTCGCAGGCTTATCACCCCCAGCTTCCGTCTCCCCAACATGCTCATCCGAAACGCCAAAGGGACATATGGCGGCCTACCCAAGCAGCAGCCCGGGCCATAGCATCACATCCACAAATACAGCAGGTCCAATCGTCCCAACAAGAGTCTCAACCAAGTTCGTCGTTAACCTTTTATAACTGGCAACCGCCAATATCCCAAGCCGTCAGCAGCTCGAAACGACCCGGAACGCCTTCCGCTTCGACCAAGACCAAAAGACAGTGAGGCTCTGATACTACAATGGGTTGATTTTGCAACGGAGGTGTTACCCAACAACCGTGGGACAGAGCAACGATTCCGGACCAATGAGACCAGGTGCATGACAGATGTCGTGTGGGCCCCACAAAAAATAAAAATGAGGTAGCTGCTTGCATCAGACATGTGGTCAATCCAATCGTCACCTACTAATTGTTCTCTCTACCTGCTGGCTTTGTGATACCACCAGTGGCTTGATTTTAGACCATATCTATCGTTTTACACGGCCGTGGTGAAGGATAGGAGGACATACGAGACTGATGATCGCGCGCAGGTTGTAAACCTAGAACCTGACGCCATGATTCAGTTCCCTTTACACAGTGTGTATTCGGCGTGCGTATTTAGATTAGCACAAAAGTTTAGCGCCACATCGTCGGCCCACGCGAGGGTCAAGGTCAAGTGGTAAAATCACACTGGCCCTTGCCCAAGGGCCTCTGTCAGTCCCAAAGCATGATTGGTTGACCAGAACAAAGTGTAATGGGGTCATTTCGGTAAAGTTGACACCCCAAGCGTCATGATCGTGTCGATCATGCAGCATATGTACCGGCTGGCGGTGCGGCTAGTTTATCAATGCGATATTAAGGAGCTAAATGGCGGCTCATACGGTCTACCCACGGCAATCGGCGCTTAGCGAAGAGGCTAAGCTGGGGGTATGAAGGTATCGCAAGCAGCGGGAAGGCGTTGGAGTACAGGCTTTTCATCCAGGGCCACGCGCATGGTTTCCCCCTGTATTTAGAACCTTGGATAGACCGGTATACCTGCAGTCGAAGGCCATGTAATGTTAATATTAATACTGCTACTGCTTCTGTAGCTGATAACACAGTGGCAAGCAAAAAAGGCAGCTGGATGAGGGCGGTGAGAGCTGAAGGCTGGACGAGGAGCAGCAGGCAAGCGGCTGGCGTCACAAGGGGGAAACTGTCAGGGGCAAGGATCACAACTATTGTGAATAGCTTCACGGTCAGCGTGAACGCTACACCACAACTAGCATCAGGCAACAGCCTGCTGCCTATGAGATCGGCAGACAGAACACAGGTATAAAAGACCGACTCTCGTCACTCCTTTAGAAAGGAAATTAAGCGCTGATTTCATCCTCATGGCCCATCAGGACCTGCGATAGAATCGTTCGCAGATAACGAGACTTACCGGGCCACGTGCAAGTGAAAACTAGAGAGGCCCGATGCGGCTAGCCTCAACTAGCGTTCAGCTAGTGTTTTATCTAAGGGCTATCAACCATCAGCCAAAAGCAAAGTTAAAAGAGGCAGCTCAGCAGCAGGAGTTGGGAATGAAGGGTCGTCAGTGGAGTTGTAGCCATAGTGCCGATGGTTTCGGCGCTTGATAATGCAGATATCGGCGTCGTAGCGCCACTTGGTTACGTCTTCGTATAAGGCGTTGTCGCCCTCGCGCAATTATTATTCGTTCTATCACGTTTCCTGGGCGAAGAGGTAAGCTCGATCATCGTTGCTCGGGGGTATGTGGCAAGTGTTGAGCAGGCTAGACTCTGAGTCAGCGGCCTCGCTTGGTGGGAGCCGCGGAGAAATGGAGACGTGGAGACATCTGTCATGCTGACAAGGGTCGAATCGACAAGGCGGAGCGGGGTGCGTTGAACCAACAGACGAAACCACAAAGTCGCGAGAATGGCCAATCAGCGAAACTGGCAGCCTGTCCGTGCACGTTTCATTAAACAGCCACACCTGCGAGAGACAAATGCCACCAGGCAAGCCCGCCTTCCGCTTCACCTGCGTTTATGTCGATCCCCTAAGAAGCTATCGGATTGCCAAAACATGGATGGGAGGCCTGTATAATTCTACTCTTCTCCGCCAGGTGCTACAGCGTGACAAGCTGGACAGCAATAACCAGTGATACGCATATGACGAGACGGTAGGATCGCGTCTTCCGTCTGCCGCGAGATGAACTGAATTCTTTATGAATTGGCCCAGTGGCTTATGATACCCCGGTCCCTACAGTCTAAGAATGCTCCCGCGCAAGCATGGGGAGGGAAGCTCCGTCGGTGTTCCAAGCACAATTGCCATTCTCAAACTTAATTCATCTTTCTATATATCAGAAAGCCATCACAAATATTCGAATTTTTTCATCATCCAAGTTGGTAAATAACAAGCAAAACCAATGCCAAGCACGGGCCAGTGAACCTCTTGCCAACCGGTAGCCATCTTCCCCCCCACCCCCGGTCCTCGAACTGATGCGCAGATCCGCACGGGTACCGGGGGGGCGCAGCCGGCCCATGCAATAGAAATTTATTTCGCCCGGGGGTATAAGCCCCATACAGTGGGGTGCAAAAAGTATTCGCATCCCCCAGCGATGGGCCCTCCTAACCTAGCCCGATTCGGACCGCATTTTCAACGCTGCTTTTGCACATCACTCTCTTGCACACAACAACACCATAACAATGCCTCAAGGCAAGGAATTATCGCCATCTTTACAGTCTCGCATTTACAAATTACAACATACCGGCTATAAGTAGAAAGAGCTTTTAAGGCTATAAATGCTGCAGAAGGCTGATATATAAAGTACTAAAGGTGTTTTAGGTGATATTATTATGTTGAAAATATAAGCCTAAAGCGGCACCTTTAATAACCGCTCGATTTGGTTAGACGAGATATCCCTAAGCAAGGGGGGATGCGAATACTTTTTGCATCCCACTGTAGGACCCGTATTCACATTGCTCCAGTCTAGACAGGCAGGGCACACGGTCTAAAGAAAACTCCGCCAGTCTCCTCGTTGCCAGTCTGATTTCTAAGACCTCCGACCGCTTTGCTTGTTATAACTTATTCAACCTTTCATCTTATAATACACATACAAAGTGTGGCCTTCCAAACCCAAACGAACTTAGTTACCTATACCACATTCTTCCTGGCCATGTCCGAGAAGCAGCTACCATCCTTGCCTCCTCAGTCCCCTCAGGACCAGGTGTCTCACCGGGCAGTAGACGCCCCATTCCAACCGCCCTCTCAGAGGCACCCACTTGGCCATATCAGTCAGCAGGCCCAGCCAGGAGGTGGCATCCTTATGTCTCTCAAACAAGAGATTCTCAAGCTGCGCAGGGAGAATGATGCACTGCGGCGCTCCATAGTCGCGAAAGAAAACAAAATCGAGATGCTCCAGAATCTGAATTCCCAATATCGTCAACAGATGGACGAGCAGACTCGTCAAACGTCTCAGCTCTTGCAGACTATGCACTCCGCCCTCAATAATTACCGGGATAATAAGAAAGACCAGGCCGGGCACCTTCCAAAAGCATCCTTCGAGGAAATCGTGTCCGGAGCCTTCAGTGACCGTGCTGAGGGCTGGCTCTAGGCGTCCCGGGGGGACGAGAGGATGAGAGCCGCTCGTCGTTCAGCTCTCATCTCTAGCTTGCGCTTTTGGCATGAGGAGTATGGCCATCTCCCCCTACGCCTTCCCAGTCTAACCTATGCGCAGGATCATATTTATTCCGAGAAAACTGCCGAAGATTGTGTTCTAAGCAACCACACTGGCAACGGAATCGTGTAGAACGAGATACAGCAGTAGCAAGGAATAATTACTCTATATTATAGAAGCGTTTATTAATTTCTAATTACATCCCATTCTTCATTTTCATACTGCAGCTCTTCTTTACACATTCCGTCGTGACATTGATTATGTGGTGAGGTAGGTCTGAGTATGCCGCTTTCAATGGAGAGGTTCTTTAAGAGCATAGGGGTCAGCGCATCGTTCATTTTAGCAACTACTACATTATTAAGCACGGGCTAAACGTCAGCCTCATAGACAGCTAGAATGTGCGCTTTGTCCGGGAAACAGGCACAGCTTCCGTACCAGAGGTGTTCGCACTCTAGTCTTGAAGCGAATGCTGAGGGACGAAGTATCAAGTACATCCAGGCTAGCGCATCATTCATTAATACTGATTAGCTTATTGACGAAAGATCGATAATAATATCTGCAATCAATTTGTTGATGCCCTGCCTGACATAACGATCATTGCATTAGAAGGACGAAAATGAAATGAACAGGCGGGTGCATCCCTGCTAGGTATAAGTACATAAGATTCCGGAAAAACAAACCTTACTGAGGTATTAGGACTCGGAAACAGGGACTACGGCTATCTACTCGTTTCTGGCAAGCCTCAATTTCGTCACTCCACTGTTGCTGCGATATCTAAATAGCCGATTCAGGCTCGTTTCGATTAAAGAGCCAGATATTACCCTGCCTACGCCTCGCCAATCCCTTGGAGAAGGTCTGTGAATCTTCGTATACTAGTTCAATAAGAGGTATGAATACCCATGCCTTAAGCTGATTGTCACAAACATCCTCTCCGTGCCTCCAATGCGAATGCGAGAAGCTGTTCACACATGTCTCGGCGAAACGCCGTCGTCTGCAGGCGGAAACCTATTGCAATAACGTAAAATAGTGAGATCCTAGTTAAAGATAGGTTTGGTGGATGATTAGGACGGATTACTAAAGGGACTAGTGGCGGAAGAAGCGGTTCATGCTGTATAGTATAGGGTATCTAAGGTCCCCCGGGATACTCCGTTTATCGAATCATTTCAATCATTATCATTTCATTCTTTCCCCCTCAATGATCAGTATCATCATGGTCTTGCTTACCCAGCAGCCATTTTATTTCATTGCTCTTATAATGATTGATAATGATAGATACGCCACCCCGAGTACATCATTATGGAAAATATTATGGGTGAGGGGCTTGACGCCATCTGGATCCCGTTTAGCCGTTTAGCTACATCCGAGAAGAACCAGATATCGAGTCAACTGCGAGTTTACTTAGACAATTTACGGTGTCTACCTTCGCCTAGATTCTTTGGATGCATTAGAAACAACCATTCGAAGGCTTTATGTTCCGGACTGCGGCTGAGGACGACATTGAGGACAGCCTAATCAGCGGAAGCCATTTGATTCAGTGTCGCAGTTAAACGATGTTAAAATTGGTAAAATTTAGAAACATTTCGTTCCCCGAACATCAATGCTGGCTATTGTGACTATACTTTTCCCAAGTATAGGAGTTTAAAGTCAGGGTCCCCCTTTCAGACCTCATAGAGGACCCTTGCCGTCTGTCCTTACATTATTGGTTTACTAAAATACAGCTGTTGGGGCCATTAACCACTCCAAAAGCTTGATACCCAGGAAGGGAAGAGTAGTGGAACGTCGATTATATCTTAAAGGGGGCGAAGAGGGTCGTCGCGCAGGATATCTAAGAAGCAGGCGGGGAAGCCAAGAAAGCAGCAACTGCTGCGTATTGCTAAGCGGACGACCTGTCATTCTAATCCTTTGAGGACATGTTGGTCACCTGTGTATGAGGAAGAGGTCGCGACAATTCATATCCGATGTGCAAGCATCTCGGAGTGCCGGTGAGCGACGTCTCTTCGGACGGAGGCAGTACGGAGGCAATACGGAGGCAATACGGAGGTGGTACGGTGACTGGTCTACGCTCCTGTCAGGGTTGCAAATCAATCCATCCACTCCACTGGCCGTCCCAGTAGTGTGGATGGACCTTAATCCACGGCGCCCGCCAGTGCAGTGGATCCATTTGAAGCTATCGGAGAGTGGAATGGGTATAGTGGATGAATTAGTGGGGCAGTCCATTACGCCAGTGGCTAGCGGTTGTTCAAAATTGAAGTTATTGCCACCACCCTGGCTGGTCGGCTACAGCAAGTATACGAAAGCTAAGGAATAAAGCGAGGAACAGAGGAAGAAGGAGGAACAAAGGGAACTTCCTGCAGCGATCAAGCTTGCGTGGGACTTTGGGATTGCACCAGTTGGCTCGTCACGAGAGCACTTCGAGACCTCTGGCTCAACCTACGCTGTCATGGAAAGGTGAATGTATGGTTCCCTACTTTTTTCTTCACTTTGCTGTTTGTCATGCAAAGCGTTACCCGGCATATTGTTGTTTATATAGCTCCAGTAAGAAACATTCAACGGTTCTAGCGGCACTGCTTTCGTTAAATGCCAGTAAAAGCTGCGTTGCCAAGACTGTTCACGATCATAGATGCCAGCCAGAGTTAAGCTCGTACATCTAAGTTGGGGGGAGCACTTAACTGCTCCACTCTCAACTCCACTCCATCCACTCCACGACCGCTTCGAAGGGAATTGATGGATGAATAATCCACTAGCCGACCAGCCTCGTGGAATAGACCGTGTCAGATATAACATGGATGGATATAGGCCCAATTGTCTGTATCTAGGTATGGGGACCCCCTAACTTTTGTACTTTGGTACAGCGGGTAGACTCCGACAGACCCTGTATTCAGTAGATTTATTTGCAACCCTGGCCCTTGTAGGTTCGTACGCAGAGTAGTTGGTTGGCGGTGACCATTCATTGTCTGCAATAAAGTGCAACGTAATTTCAAAATCCTCTGGAGGGTTGTCCTAGGCCCATGGCCCATACACGTCTGTGTTCACTCGAGCCGTTGCGCGATTCCCGATCCGGGTTGACGTTTGCCACGTGCGATCGCAAGGGTATCCAGCACTTCTGGGCCAATTGATATCTTCTACCTGCGACGACGGCGTCGTATTCAGTATGCGGGGTTGATGGTCCTAGTGATCAGGACGGTGGGTTTTATTTGACTATGGACGAATAGGACAGGGAATTTATGGTGGCGGTTTGACCAGCCGGGATCTGCGGCCCACTTCACGGCGATCTCGTGCTGCAGCCGTCCTTGCATGTATGGTGATACCTTCGTCCGTCCATCCACCATGCCTACGCTCACGCCCTTTCTCGGACTCCAGCCCTACTCCCGCGGCGTTCCGTTTAGCGTGGGCCCCCAGAAGGTCGACAACGGCTACTCCACGAAGAGATCAGCCTCTGCAACTGTATCTTCCCCTGCAATTGCGGCCCCTCCCCCCTTTCTCTCGGACGCGTTCCACCATGGCTCATCCCACTTACTAATCTCCTGTATATATCGACGCAACCTTCAGATGCGCCCTAGTTTTACTCACATAGTGCGGTCACCACCACAGACACACAGCCATGACTCCTCCCAACCCAGACCCCGAGCCATATCACATCCTGCTCCCCCTGACACCTTAACTACGTGTAGATATGATCTCTCTATCGGCCCAGTTGCCAAACTCTTACCCTGGCCGGGGTTTAACGACCAGCTCACTCATTCAGCCCTCGCAGGTCCCGGTATCGGCTTTCAGCGCCTCCAAAGCAGCCTCCCACTCACAAGAAGGGTCGCCCATAATATCACCCGATACCGTCGTTCTGACTACGAGTTCCTCAGTCCAACCGTCGCCTAAACCCATGCACGGTAGGAATGAGGACCCGTACCCCTACAACTTTCAGCTACCGGAGTCTATCCTATCTGGCAAGACGAGCAACGGCTCACTAGATCGAAGCTTGGCTAGCTGCAACTCCAGCGCAATGCCCGAGGCCTCGCCTAAGAGTAGCAACTTGATTCGTCGCTTCTCGAATTGCGCCTATCGGTTTGCCAGCAGCAGGCAACAATCTTCGGCAGCCCCTGCCAGCCGGAACGGTAGTATCGGCCCCAGCATCTTGCGTTGTCGGAGTGACAGCAACGCCACTGCCCCGCCACGGCCGCCAGAGTATAATGCCGTGACTGACACTGACGAGGAGACTGACCCGGTTCCGGATGGCAGCATATCTCTCTTTGGCCTCGACGGAGCCACTCACTCATCAAGCAACAATGACGCTGCCGGTTCAATTAATGGAAGTGGCAGTGCCAAGGCCGTACCCGTGTTGCCGGCCGAGCTTCGGAATGGTTGTGAAGTTCTCAAGGTGTCCAGGAGAAGTCGCACAAGGCGGGTTAATCTTATGTATGAGACCGAATCCTACAAGCTCTTGTGGGACCCTGCTCGTCCACACAAGTCCTTACACATCGATGAGATCAAAGAGATCCGAACTGGCCCTGATACTCAACAATACTGCCTTGACTTTGGAATATCCGAATCGTATGCGGATACCTGGTTCACCATAATCTATACCGTCCAAGGCAACTCGCGGACCAAGCTTCTCCACATTGTCACCGATAATAAGGAAGTCTTGAACCGCTGGACTGGGTTCCTCGAGGCTACATTGACTTACCGGCAGGGATCAATGATCTCTCTCATGACCTTCGACGATGGAGCCATGGCCCAGTATTGGCAGATTGAGATGACCAGGGTGTTCGGTAACCAGCCCCGTGATCCTGAGCAGGAGGAACTGGACATAGCCGGAGTCAAGCGTTTTTGCCAGAACCTTCATATTTACACCTCCCAGTGGACCCTGCAGACCAACTTCCGCCTATCCGATGTCCGACGATGTGAGAAGCTCAACTTTACCGAGTTCAGGGGTTTCATCCGCCTGATGAAGCAGAGGCACGATGTTCAGCGAATCTATCGCAGCATTGCCGCCAAACCTGAGATTGGCATGACATTTCCAGAATTTCTAGCTTTCCTCCGCGATATCCAAGGGGAGGACGTTGATTCTAACCTTTCTATGTGGGAGAAGCAATTTGCCTACCTCAGCCGCCGATACCGACCTGATGCAGTCGAGACTTCCGATGCGGCTGATGACATGCTGGTCATGTCCGAAGCCGCCTTTGTGAGGTACCTGGCATCTGAGACAAACTCAGCGATTATACCGGAGCCTCAAAACTACACTCTTGACCGCCCCATGAACGAATATATCATCTCTAGCTCCCACAATACCTACCTCCTTGGTCGACAGGTAGCCGGCCAGTCCAGCGTCGAGGGCTACATCTCGGTTCTTATCCGAGGCTGCCGCTGTGTCGAGATTGACTGCTGGGATGGCAACTCTGGGCAGCCCGAGGTCAACCACGGTCGCACCCTTACGTCCTCGATTAGTTTCCGTGAGGTCATAGCCACGATTAATAAGTACGCCTTTGCTAAGTCGAGGTTCCCTCTCTGGATCTCCCTCGAGGTTCATTGCAATCCTAATCAGCAAGCCATCATGGTCAACATTATGAAGGAGGTTTTCGGCTCTCGACTGGTCACCGAGACGTTAGAAGACTGCTATGACAAGCTGCCTTCACCTTCTGAGCTCATGGAACGCATCCTCATCAAGGTCAAGAAGCCGCAGGTCAAGCAGGAGCCTCCTGCCAGCAATTTCCGCGGCCGCCGACGAGGCAACAGCCTCAACTCACCACTGACTCGTTCCGTGACTGATGCCGCCATGTTTATGCCTTGGCAGTCGCTTCCTCAGAGCCTCATGCGTAGCCCTAGCCCTTCTTGTCGTCGATCGGTGAGAAAGTCTCGTGCCAACACAATTACTGAAGGCGGGGTGCAAGATAGGGCGAGTAGAAGCGCCAGCGAGAATGACAGCGGCGGGGAGCGAAACTCACGAAAGACGTCTACTAAGATTGTTAAAGAGCTTGGTGATCTTGGCGTCTACTGTTCCAGTGTCAATTATGCTGGCTTTGACACTGCCGAGGCGAAGCAATACAACCACATCTTCTCCTTCATGGAGTCGAGCTTTGCCAAGCACTTTCGCACCAAGGAACAGAAGATAGCAGTCGACCTCCACAACCTGCGCTACATGATGCGAGTTTACCCTGATCGCACCCGAATCACCTCCAATAACTTTAATCCCTTCCTGTACTGGGGCCGCGGAATCCAGATGGTTGCGCTCAACTGGCAGACCTTCGACTTGGGTATGCAGATCAACCGCGCCATGTTTGACGGTGGCCAGGACTTCTCGGGCTACGTGCTTAAACCTGCGGAGCTACGGGACATCCAAGTGCTCCCATACGACCCCGAACTTCCTGGGGGCAAGAAGGAGCGCAATGTTGTTTCATTCACCATCGATGTCATCTCGGCACAACGGCTTATGCGACCGGCCAGCCTCCCCGCTAATAAGGCGATGAACCCGTACGTCGAGGTCGAGGTCTTCCACGCCAGTGATAAACGGGAGAAGAGGAATAAATCAGCCTTGCCTCGAGATCTTGACCCGCCGCACAAGTTCCGGACGAATATTGTACGAGAGAACGGCTTCAACCCAATGTTTGATGGTCACTTCAAGTTCAAAGTCACAAAGAAACAACCCGATCTGGTATTTATCCGATGGTCTGTCAAACTCTCCAACGATAGCGAGAACTACAATGACAAACCGGCAGTGGCCACCTACACTGCTAAGCTTAGCAACCTCAAGCAAGGCTACCGCACCTTACCTCTTCTCAACGATGCTGGTGACCAGTACCTTTTCTCAAAGCTCTTCTGCAAGATCAAGGTTGATTCGATTGAGAAGATGATGACCGACGCACCCTGCCGCGTCCTAGATGGTAGCAGGATTAAGGGCCTGGGCGGAAAGGCCTTTAGCTGAATCAGCACCTGCCCCAGAATCACAATGGAAAAACCCAGCACAGAGAAGATCGGCTTTAATAGCTATCCATGATCTATTTTTGCGGCGTCACCTGTATACTATGTTTCTCCCCCGAACGTATTTTTTCTTTCCCGAAGTGGCCGTCTTTTGACTTATTCGCTCTATCTTAAGTAACAACACCCTGATGCCAGACTTGATTCGCTATTCATGCTAAGACGTGCGTGCTAGCACTGAACAAGTGATCCAGCACCTATTTAAGCGCGCTCTACCAGCATATAGATACTGGCAAACTAGTGCCAAGACGGCTGCGCCAGCTCATATATTCCTTCTCTCTAATTTCCTCCTCTTGAGATTTACGAGGACCATCAACTCTATTTACTATCCTGATTCTACTTCTCTACCACAACCGATTTCTGCCAAGTCTTTAACAGAAATATAAAGATGTTCATTCGTGTCTCTTGCAAGATCGACGGGCGGACGCCCCATGAAATCTTATATGGCTACATCTACTCCCGCTTCTACTAACGCACTCACCTTATGATCTCTATTATAGTCCGTCACCACTACACGATGAAGAGGTTCTTTCCCCATAAAACCTCCAATATTTAAGCAGTTTCCATCCTCCAGGTATTTACGTAGCCACAAACCGCAAGGCTCGGCTTTGTGAAACCTCCAGAGAATATGACCGCTGATGAAGTAGGCCTGTATATCAGACCCCTAAATTTGGATACTAACATAGACGCGCTCGAAGCGATAGTGTCGTTTGCTCGCAATAGCACGCCTTTGAGCCGAAGCAAGATAACGAGGAGATAGATATCATGGTTCTAGTTATCAATCTAATAGCCCTTGACTACTCATAAGACCGACCCTCGTCCGCCACTGACTGCTAGAGTTTGCCTCTGCCGTTGAAGCTAGGATACTGAACAATTGGAGAAATTGACCACCAACTTGGCTTACTGCAAACCGCGAGAGCCTCGCAGGACAGTTATAGGGCACGGGGTAAAACACAAAACCAGGGACGATATCTTTGTAAGGGTTTGAAGGAGATCACAACGGATGTATACGGAGGAATCATGTAACCAACAAATGATGCCCTATCCCCATTGTGTTAAATCAAAAGTGTATTTTCTAACCTTATTACTGACTCATAAACTCAATACCGCCACGACCTTCTGATTGCTCCAGCCTTCTCCAGTCTAACTTTCCCTCGCAAATAACACCGATATACGCATCATCTAGAAACCTTCGTCAGATTAGCCTTTTCTTCGAGCCAAATTTGCTCTGTTCACGCACATTTCGATAGATTGACTCATACTGCTGTCCGTTAAAGTTTTTCCTGCAGCGCAGCCTCCATTTGACTCATAAGTCAATTGCAAGCCATATATCGATCAGAGACTGGATCCAAGCTCGTTTCTTCCTAATGGCCTTTATCTTCTTCTGCTTATACCGTCCCTTTAGTGCATTATGAAGGGCCTTTAATGCCTTCCTTTCTT
>PVQB02001099.1:0-49522 GCA_002980475.2 Fusarium beomiforme | reverse complement strand
GCCTTTGAAACCCACCGGGTATGATGTTTTATGACCTCTCAGGATATGACGACAGTAGTGGAGCGATCGTGGTGATACCGATGAAGATCAGCGAACGGATTTAGATCTGATTTCTAACCTATTTCCGAGCTTTGAGCATCGACCCTAGAAGCAGAAGAGTGTCGTTGATTAGAGAAGAAATCTGCTAGTCAATAACAAATATGACATATGGAGTGCGTTGAATATAAATATGAGACTTGGCTCTCTCATGTCCGCCCTGTCCAAATGTCTTACGATCATTAACAGCCATGGCGCCTATACATCGAATATTCTCATCGGCTAACAACAAGCCCTATAGAACTAAACAACTGGAAGAAGAAAACCCTCCATACTTAAGCGAGGACGGTTATGTCGAATTTGCACCGGGCGACATTCAAAATCCACAGAATTGGTCTTCTGCTCGACGTTGGACTGTAACATTCTCAGCTGTGTTGCTGGTGCTTAACGCTACTTTTGCATCGAGTTCACCAAGTGGATGTTTTCCATCTATCTCAGAGCACTTCCATGTATCCGAATTAGTAGCAGGCTTGACCATCACCCTGTTTCTACTGGGTTACTGTGCTGGACCGCTCATCTTCGCACCACTCAGTGAACTCTACGGGAGAAGATGGATCTTCTATATCACCTTTACACTCTATCTCATTTTCAACTTTCTTTGTGCCTGGGCACCTAATTTTTGGCGCCCTTCTTGTCGGTCGTTTTCTTACAGGAACCTTTGTCTCTGCGCCCCTAAGCAATGCCCCTGGTGTATTAGCAGATCTGTGGACGCCACTCGAGCGTGGCAATGCTATGGCAGGATTCTCTGCCATGGTCTGGGTCGGTCCAGCATTGGGTCCTGTCATCGCCGGCTTCCTCGAGCTCAAGAAAGACTGGCGTTGGAGTTTCTACGTCCTCTTGTGGCTTGGTGGTGCAACAGCTCTCGTCATGTTGACTATCCCTGAGACACATGCTCCCACGCTTCTTCTCAAGAAAGCCCGGAGGATTCGGAAGGCAAAAATACCAGGCTATGAAAATGTCAAGGCTCGATCGGAAGAGAGTGACCGTACACTGAAAACTGTGTATCGTATCGCCTTGACCAGACCGTGGATCATCCTTTTCGACACCATATCTTTCCTTTGTGCTGTCTACATGTCAGTTGTCTATACTTTGCTGTACATGCTATTTAGCATCTACCCCATCGTGTTTCAGCAACACCGTGGTTGGAACCCTGGTGTTGGAGAGCTTCCGTTGATTGGAACTGTTATTGGTAAGTCTTTCATGCAAAGTATTATGTAGCTCACACTAACGTACTTGTAGGTGCTTTCATCGGCGGTGGAATAGTTTTGATCGATACACAAATTAGAAAGAAAAAGATTGAGCAGGGTGGCAAGCAGATAGAGCCTGAAGATAGACTGCCATTAGCGATGATCGGTGGCGTTGGATTTGCCGTTACCATGTTCTGGTTTGCATGGACGGCTGAGTATAAGTAAGTCACTGATCATATCCAAAGAATCTTCCTGATTGATGCCATTACACGCTCTTACCGGCTCGAGTATCTATGAGTATATATTTTAACCTTTACTATCACAGCTCTATCCATTGGATCGTGCCGACCCTGGCAGGTACCTTTCTAGCCACGTCGTTGATGCTCATCTTCGTTGCCTACTTGACATATCTCGTCGACGTCTATCTCATGTATGCAGCATCTGCTATTGCAGCCAACACCATTGCGCGATCAGCATGCGGAGCTGCTGCTCCTTTATTCACCACACAAATGTTCGATGTACTTGGAGTTGGTGGCGGCGGAAGCCTGATCGGAGGTGTTGCTACAGTTCTAGCCATTATCCCGTTCTTGTTCTACAGATATGGTAAACAGATTCGCATCAGAAGCAAGTTTGCGCCTACAGAAGGAAAGAGGGAGGCTAAGGAGAAAGACGAAGAATATGGTGATAGTAATACTGCTGCTCGGAGAAACAGTGTTTTGTCTCATTCGGATAGCCCAAATAGCTCGGATTCTACAGTGGCTGCCACATGATACCTGTGGTCTGCTTAGCTCAATAGTTGATATATAATTCACACTACCGCCTTGGACAACCTGTGAGTTACTGAGCACGTCACATGCGCATTTTTAGGGAGAAGATTCTGATGTGCGTGAACTATTTCCATGAGGGTCATGGACACCCTTGGAATATCTGCCTGAAACGCCGTATCTCATTACTATGAACACCTATGGCTTCATTCTGCGAGCTAGCACCAAAACCAACGTAGCACGGTATAAGCGCATAGCAGTAGAGGAGCTTGACTGATCACTCCATCTGACGAGAGACACTCAGGGAGGATATACTTTAAGTTTCAACTAACGGTAATGGAATTCTTAGATGATGTGATATAGACATAGATCCAAATTAAAACTATGAAATTGTTTCAATCTTGAAACCCAGATCACATTGTCACGGGGTAACCTATATCTGCTGCTTGTATAATTCTTATCAGGATGTTAAATGCGGACATGCAACTTTGACTGCTTCCAACAAGTAATCGTGCATAAAGTCATGTAAGCCATGATGATTATGTGAGCATCCACTATAACCTCGGAACCTCTTTGTCGATCCCAAGCCACCTGCATGCAACTTTTTCATCTCTTCCATCCAAAACCATTACAATGGAACGAACAGTCATTGCGTTCGACCTTTACGGTACTATTCTTTCCACTGGATCGATATCAGGGGAGCTGGCAAAATTGTATGGTGAGGATAAAGCTCAGTCAATTGCCGCTCTGGCAAGGCGATATCAGCTTGAGTCAACATGGCGTGTGACAAGTATGGGTAAGTTGAGCCATTTTCAAATAAAACCTATTATTGACAATATGTGAAGGTGCTTACCGCACATTCAGCGACTTGACAAGATGGTCGTTTCGTCAAGCTGCTAAAGAGACTGGCGTTGAGCTCACTTCTGAACAAGAAAAACGTATCATGGATGCATACAATGGCCTTGATACATTCCCAGACGTGGACAAAGCACTCAAAAGCCTGTCAGATCATGCATCTATCGATCCGTACATCTTCTCAAACGGCACCAAGGTCATGATGACCTCATCACTCGATACATCCCCAACCTTGTCACAAGTGAGCAACATATTTCCCAACGAGAAAGTTGTCAGCATCGACCCTCTGAAAGTGTTCAAGCCGCATCCTCGTACGTACGAGTTCATGGCCGAGACAGCGGGGATGAAGTCACAGCTTGACAAGATCTGGCTGGTGAGCTCAAACCCGTTCGATGTCACTGGTGCAACAGCTTTTGGATTCAAGAGTGCGTGGATTGACCGTGAGGACAAAGGCTGGACTGATACTCTCGGATGTTCACTGGGGCTTGAGCCAACTGTGGTAGCTTCTGGTGTGGATGAAGCTGTGCGGGTCATCTTGCGTCAGTCTGAAGGTGATAAATAGGGTAATGATGTCATGAATCTCGAGCTTTGGGAATATGCACTCTACTATGATAAAAATATATTTCGGTCGTTTAATGCAAGTTCCTATACGCACTACCTGTCAGTTTATTCGGTCTGAGACGACTTAGTACTTGATCATCGACGTGACTGGTGTACGGTTGCGATATGGGGTCTAGGAAGGTACCTAGGCACGGATTGCAAACGTTGCAGTTCTTTATGTCTGCGGAAGAGAATATCGAGAAGGAGGGAAATGATGAACAGAAGATTGACATATGTACAATACGGGTTGGTTATTTATCCACACGAATCTACCCGAATGCCGAAGCCCTTGCACCACCTTGTTGCCTTGTAAACGGTTAATCGATTTTCATTCCAAGACTTCTACCGTCCCTATTCCGTTGGACATCCTTAACAGACTCGCACTTAGAGTCAATGCGTCATATAGGCTCTAAAATTCAGTCTCTTACACCCAGTGCGCCTACGGATACGGAGGTCGCGGTCAAAAGTTTTGTCTCAAGGAAAAGGGCACTAGTAGGGGAGGTCCCTGTCGGTACCTGGAGGTACAAAAGACCTTTTAGCTATAGCGGAGTAATCGCTATAATATAGTGGCTATGATAGATCCTAGGAAGCAGAGGTCTGCTAATACTTAGCGAGCTATAGAGCTTTTAGGGCTGATGAAATTTGATCAAAGTACTGAAGTACCTAGCTGTCTTTTGATTGGTTGAGCCCCTGCCTTACTTATGTCATCGAAAACAAACCTTTTGACAGCGACCTCCGTACTGGGACATTCCTTTCATCAACGGCGCGGATGGCAGTTGACAGCCCACTTTAGCGCGATCCTAGCGGCATATCCCCTGTAGGCCCCTGTAACCCCGGACCATGCCAACCCGCTTGTCAACTGGCGACCCTTAAATTTTGGAATTTCCTGAGCCGTTGCTGTGCCGATAGCTCCACTCGATGGGATTGTTTAGTGACAGCAACCCAACGACGATCCTCCATCTTTCCACCTCTTTAACTCGTTGCTTGGGCTCGGTGACTCTTGGCGGTGTGATTGCGATACTCAGGTTACGTTTCTTCTATTCTTGACACCGTCATTCAATGTTTTCTCAAGCACTCTTTTAAAAAGCACCAGCCGCAGTCGCACCAAATCGATACTCTTTCAGCCCTTCCGTCTTGATCGTCTCGGCATAACGTTCCTTATCGTCTTTCCACTTACGTATACACAATGGAGTCTCTTCTATCTCTTGCTTTCGACAACCTTTCGTCGTATGACGGACCAAAAGTCCGCAAGGGCCTTCGCCAGGTCGAAGGCCTTCTAGCTCAGATCTGCCTCTCTAGAGCCAACTCTCGAAATGACCGCGCACATCGAGGTCGGGATCCCGATGACGATGGAAATGACGGGCCAACGCCTCCTCAGAAAGATTTGTCCCAGCTCTCCCATGACCCGGCATTTCGGGAGTTTTTCAAGCTGCAGGAAGGGTTCGAATGGAACGTTGCGATGCGTCTTATCAGCACGCTCGATCGACTTATGGCTAAGGGTGGTGATGGTGGAAACGACCTCTTGATTTTGAGTGCCCTTGACCTCATCCAGGGAGTCCTGTTGCTTCATCCTCCCAGCAAGTCACTCTTTGCCCGAGAACAGAATATGAACGTACGTACAAAATCGCCAAGCCATCAAATAACACAAATTGACATCATATAGCTGCTCCTTGACCTTCTTGAGCCCTTCAACTGCCCTGCGATCCAATCTGCAACCCTTCTCACACTCGTCACTGCTCTTATTGACACCCCAATCAACACCCGAACCTTTGAGAGCCTTGATGGTCTTCTCACTGTCACCTCCCTCTTCAAGTCCCGATCCACGGCCCGTGAGGTCAAGCTTAAACTCGTAGAGTTCCTCTACTTCTACCTCATGCCCGAGATCCCTTCGATTCCCCGAGCCGATCAGCGCGATAGTGTTCCCGCTATGCTACAGCGGAGTCCTAGTAAACTCGTAGGTGCCTTCAATGCCGACACTCGCCGCAAGCGTTCTGGCTCTGATCCCGAAGGTGACATCTACCTCACCACAGAAGAGAAGCAAGAGTTGCTTAGCCAGCATCTGAGCAGTGTGGAGGATCTTGTCAAAGACCTCAGGAACTGCGCACCATTTGGCGGTGTTGTCTGCTAAATGCCGCTTGAAAGAATGAAGCTGTGGTTGAAACAGTTTTCATGTTTCCTATCAAATCTCACTCGACGGCGTTATAGGGACTATTAGGTGGTACCTTTGTGCTTTCCTCTTTCATTTATGGCGTGGAGTTCTGAGTAACGACTTCGGCACATAATTGTGTGTTCGTTCTGCCGGAAATGTTGACTATTTGGGGACTCTCTTTGCACGAATGGACTGATTAGGCGTTTATAAGTAACAGAAAAGAATAGAACGGGGCGTGTTCTCTGAATTATTACTTTTGCTTTTGAGCATCATCTCCTGCTACACTCTGCGGCGGTGTGGGTACGATTGATAGTGGACGGTCTGGTGTTATGGTTGAGTCGTTGCCATATAGTTCGAACCGGCCGTCTATTGTTTCAGAAAGGGGCGTCCGATATATACTCGGGCTGGACACAGGTGAAAGAAGATCGCTACGTTGTCTGATCGTTGAATCAATCTCGACGGGTGCCGTAATGTCTCCAGGAGATTGCGCATGCATCGGTACAGCAGCATCTCTTCCAGGTGAAGTAACCCGGGAGCTTGTTTGCTCCGTATATGGCCCTGCTGCTGGGTCTGGACCAAAATAGTCTTGGGTCAAGCCTGAGCGTGCATGACTCCCTGATATATCTGTCATGGCATCACGAGGACGCCCACTGCCGTCTCCTTCACCTGATGCTGACGGCCTCGATGCAGTCCGCTGGCGTCGCTTGCGCAAGCACACCCAAGTAAGTCCACCAACAATGATGCTCGCTCCTATGACGACACCAACACCAATCCCAGCTTTTGCACCGTCTGATAGTCGGCTGCCGCTGTCATCAGCATCAATGATCGTGACACTGCTTTCTGTCGGTGTAGCTTGGGCGCAGTATCCCTCACCACTGACCTGGGTGCATTTCTGATCGTTGTCGCAACAGCCTGCACCATCCGAGCATTTATGTTGCGAGGTCGTGCAACCCGAAGGTATGGGCGATAGGAGGTCTGTTCTCGAAGCCGGTCTCGTAGAGGCGCAATCACCGCCAGCCCGACACTCAGAGTTGTAGCCACAGCAGTTTCCACCGAGGCTACTGGGACAAAGGTAAAGGCTCGTCTTGGGACACTTGCGATCGCAGCAGCCCTCCTGCGCAGTGGCAGTTCCACTGCTTGTGACGGTACGTGTACAGAAATAAGCATTCGAACTACACGGCGAATCGCTAGAGCAGTTAGAACCTATCGGACAGCACTTCGGGTCGCCATTTCGGTTGACATAGCAGTAAGAATCGTTGTCGCAACAATCGTTCGCAAATCCAACCTCTAGGCCTGTGCCATGAGTGAGCTTGAAGCCTGGAGGTATTATCATAGGCACTTACAGTTGTGATGACCCGAACCACAGTCTCCAGCGCGTTTGGCTAAGGGAAATGAACGATCAATAAAGAAGCGCGGCATGAGATCGCCGGGAGCTGCTTGTAGAGCCTCATATTGTCGTGGGTTATGCGCAACAGTAAGAGGGACAAAGACCAGACAGCTGTGAAGCTTCATGGTGAGAACGGTATAAGGAAGAGTGACGAAAGATTCAATGAAGCTCAGTGTTCATCATCGCATCTCAAATGTGCCTTGTTTCCCCTCTCAATTTGAATTAGTAGTAAAAAATCTATGAGCACAGTTAAACAAAGAAAAAGAATGAGATGGAAGCCAAGACTCGAGAGAGTCTATGCATGTAAGATTCGAATCAACTCGCTTCGGCTACGTGCGACGGAGAGTGACAATCCCTCGGGCGCTCCATTGTTAGCTAGCTGCCATATTGGATGCATATTATTGGCCTCCGTTCAATGTCCCTTGTGTTCGTTTCCACTTTCTTATTCTTTTCTTGTGTTGTTAACAAGAGGGAGGGTTGATCGCAACGTGGCAGAGAACCGTTACAACGGGGGCTGAAGACGCAAGTGCTTACATGATATTACCTAACTTGGCATAAAACCCGCAATGGCCAGTCCAGGTTGGGACCGGAGAATTAAATTTTGATATTTTATATTACCGAGAACCTCTGGCTTCTCTGAGAATGGAAACTTGAAACATACGGTTCTCACGTTAGGTGGTGCTAGGGGTAATATGGTGAATAAGCTATCTCAAGTGTGGCTACTGGTCGGAATGAATACGAAGTGTAGGCACGTGACTCTCAGGTAGGGAGTTCGGTGAAGCCTTGTAGCTTACGTGCATCCCAAGTCTTACAAGGATGGCTTTTTGGAACTGACTAAGACGAACATAGGAACAGATTGTCATTATCCAAGTATGACAAACATTGAGATATGTCAAAGCAGCTTAGAAAACGACAGGCCCTGCCATGTAATGACGAGAAAACTGTTAGAGGTTGTCCAGATACGAAGAACGAATGACTATCTCCCGTTCATCGATGGCTATAAATCAACCAGATTATGAGGAGAATGAATCAGATATCTAAATTCGTCTGGTGATAATCTAAGTTGCTAATATCCATCTCCACATCAAAAGATTACCGCGCCTTGTTCGTGTCACCTACACCTTCAACACGCAAATCATTATAGAAGAAATTAAGTAAAATCTCCGACATCAATATATGAAGGCGGTACGACTTGAACAAATCGGCATACCCGCACATAACAAGGACGTTGTATCACTGGCATAGTGGCCCCGAGGCGCTACCTCTGTGCCCAGTGAATCTATCATAAGAATCATTGTATTGTAAGCTCACTGCTGTTTTGGCCATAACCTCCGAATACTCCTCAGTACCTGTAGAACAGAATCTTGCAACTCCTTTAGATCTCAACTGTTGACCGACTACTCATTCACGAGACATCGGGTTTCCTTGACATCTCAAAAACTACCAATTAATCCCATAGTGACTTCTATCTCATGTATCAGGCAGAAATAACTTAGATAAGTTAAACGTACCCTTTGAGCATGTATTGTTAATGTTAAAAACTTGCCGAATGAGTCATGGGAGGGTAGGAAGAAGCTGGCAACAGGGTTTTAAAGAGAACATAATTCAGAGCTTGATTCTCGAGACAGAAGGTTGAAATATTGTTTCATCTACTATCAGCGGGAGGATCATCTTTAGCATCTAAATCTAATACAGAGAAATGGTCTAACCACTATTCATATCGTCTCTTAATCGCTGCCTCGGTGTTTCCTCCTTGAATAAGCAGATCTGACAGTCAGAATGATAGCTTAACCTGGATATTGAAAGATTCAAATATTCTTAAGGTTATGCGAATAGATAGAAGTTGTACTTATACTATCTGATAATGACTAACATGAAAAGTAAAATAACAGTGGTGGTGCAATATTGCCTTGTCCTACCAACAGTTGACTGGAAACAACCAACTACGGAGGTTGCGTCTGAAGACTCGCACCTGTGACTCTCCTTGGCACTGTCATTGAGTTACTCGATATCTCACAAATTGGCGTGATCAAGCTCATAGGAGATCGTGGTGGTGTAGGAAGTGTCACCAACGAGTCAGATTGCTTCCGGAACCTCTCTACGAATGCTCAAAAGCGTCTTTGTAGCGATGGCTCGGATAGCCGGCGCTATAATGATGCATGTCACCAGTATATTGGCTTATACTGTAAATTTGGCCCAA
Organism: Fusarium beomiforme; assembly: GCA_002980475.2. Taxonomy (NCBI): domain Eukaryota; kingdom Fungi; phylum Ascomycota; class Sordariomycetes; order Hypocreales; family Nectriaceae; genus Fusarium; species Fusarium beomiforme. The sequence goes on along the minus strand of PVQB02001099.1, from coordinate 40,284 downwards.
ATGCTTCTTCTAGAATCTTGGTGATGAAGCTCAGACATTTGGAATTGATCTCACTCTCAGCTGCTCAAAGCCATCTGTTGCTACGGGTTCAGCATGTCCCAGCCTAGCACTCTCGACTGCACATCCAACTTCTACGATGCGGGCTTCGATGCAATTCATCCTGAAGCCCATGATAGTGGTACCACGATCGAAATAGATGACCATCTCGTCTCAGCATACTATGCCACAAATACCAATGGGAACACACTCTCTCTTCTGACCCTTGGATCAGGGACAGGTCGCTTAATTCATGTCTGGACATCTAGACTTCATTTGCTCGCGATCAGTGCCTAAGACTTTGTATATTCTGATCCATTCAAGATGGAAATACCCTTGACTGACGTTGATCTACTCTATGGCTATCGTGAATGGAACCGTGACTCTCCGCTCCTAGAGCCAAACTGAAGATAGGACAGAAGGCTTGTATAACGATGCTACTTGCTTTTTCAACGGCACCTTGGTGTGATCAAACAAGAGTCAACTCTTTTAGATGTGTAAATCATAGAGGGGAATCCAACATAAATTCATAATAATCATTCTAGAACTTCCAAAACCAAACATCATTAAAGTAATTAAATCCAAAGCAAATCATGTGTGATTACATCTGTGATCTCTCCGCCAAACTAGCTGACGACCTCGGAATTGTTCTGAAACCACTGTTTGGCGTTGCATGAGGTATCCCGTTAACGTCAACAGCACCACTAGATGGCGCTGAAGAAAGAGACGAAGGCCCTTGCATGGGCTCGGAAGTTGTCATAACGCCCACATGACTCAGACTGATGGTAGTTGTCGTTGTGGTCTCAATGGCAGTAGTATTTAACACGAAGGGTGTTCCTCCACTGAGGGTTTCTGTCAAATGTTTAGTGGCCGTTCGTTCAATCCAACTTCATGGTGTAAATACCCGGTGTCCTTTCGTCCATGTTACTCTCCTCCAATACAAGCTTTCCATCCTTGTTGAACACTGCGTTTGTGTCTGTGTCTGCATCCTCTTTGAAGACATGACCGGGAGCCCTCAGGGATGAATTGGGTTGGTTCGCATTGACGAACTCTGTGCGTATAGTTGTCGCGTGAATGGTGGAGGACCTTGTAAGAACTGACGTGAAGATGACAGTTCTAAGGCTAAGGGTCGTTGGTTCGGGTATGGAGGCAGCCGACGGATTTGAGAGTAAGGTTGATTCTGCGAGCTGCTGAGAGTCTCCCGCTTTAATAGTCGGAGTGGAAGTGGCTTCTGCCTCTAATGCGGGTGCTGCTTCCTCGGTCTGAGTTACCGTAGGAGAGTCTTCTGCTCCTACTCCTCCGGGTATCGTTACACCAGCTTCAGAATGATCTGATTCTGGAATAGGAACGACAACCAAGGTAATCGTGGCGTCTTGCGTTGGCTTGCTCAGGGATGGGCTCCTACTACCTGCTGTGCAGTTAAGATTTCGACGTATGATGGGTAGGCCACTTACTTCGTCGACGCATCCATCATAGCCAACTCGAGATCCTCCATGAGTCTCCTTAGGTGCTGAAGTGCTAGTCTGTTGGGTAGAGGTGATATCAGTCGAGACCGTTTGGACAACGCCAACGGGATCTTCAACAAATGCACCTCCGAGCACAGCACTGGTGGCATCAGCATCCTGCTTGACGGATGAGGAGCCAGAATAGTTATCCTCTTTTTCTGTAGGCTTGACTTGTGCTGTGCTGAGTTGTGTTCGAGTCAAAGCCTGAGCTTCGCCGGTCGGTTGAGCAACAGCATTCTTAGGACGGCCACCCAATTCTATGACACCCCCTTTTCCAGAAGGACCTGCAGCTCCCGTCAGGGCTAGTGCAGTACTATCACTAGGCAAGCTATCAATTTGGGTATTGCTGGGCAGATTAGTAGATTCACCGTTCGCTACCAGGGTGGGGTTTACGGCTGGCGCAGCCAGCTCAGTCTTTGCTTGCCTATTGGTATCTTCTGCCTGTGGCACAGCAGGTTGAGCTGAGGCAGCCGGCGCTTGGGGCTCGAGAACCGTGGCTGCATGTGCCTGCGAAGGCAAAGGAGATCGTAGGGAAGAGTCAGAAACCACAGAGACTTCTGAGGGGCCTAAGGCAACGTCCGGTACAGGAACACCAGCCTGATCAGAGGGAGCAGGTAGTTCAGGCTGCTCACCGCCAGTAGAGTCATCCGAAGAACCTGCGGATGTCTCACCAGACTCACCAGACTGGCTCCCTGACGAACCGCCTGTTTCACGAGTTGGCTGCTTGTCCGGTGCACCAGATGGCATCATGCTGTTCACCTGCTCATGGAGTTTGTTGATCTGATCTAGCAGTTCCTGAAGAGCTTCTTCGGTAACCTCAACCATGTCACCCTGGTCTTCAACCAGTCGCTTCACAAGACTGAGAGTGTGGTGAAGTCCGTGACCATAGTGGGATTCGCCTGGAATCTCTTTGAAAGGCACCACCTTTATAGATCGAGCCACTGGTTCATTAAAGGCTACACCGGGTAGTTTGAATGAAGCCTTGAGGCGAGGTAGTAGGGCAGCATGGGTGATTGGGGTGGTAAGGAAGAGGCATGGTAAGAGGCAGAGGAGAATGTATAGTCGTATCATTGTGTCGACTTGGTAATGAGAAACTGAATAAACAATGTGTGATGCTGTTCAGTTCATTGTTGGCTGACTGGCTGCCATGATATATCTTTGCTATGGGCTTCCGGTTGTACCGGAGCAACACATTCCAATTATCGTGATAGCAACGCTTGTCATGGTGTCTCAGTCTCGGGTGGGCATGTCTACAATGGATCAACACTTGTTGTTTCACCGCGGACCAAGGAAGTCCTTCATTCCGGTGAGAAAGAGACAATAACTTATAGCATATGGCAAAATCGCGCCGAGTTTCCTTTGGATACGCCTTAAATTAAATCATACGGAAAATTATACCGGGTGAGACGCTAAAGCAGGTATTCTTGGTAATGTTGCCCAGTGCAGTCTATTCGTCGTCATGTTGATCGCTGCGGGGATTTGAGGCAATGCGCCGTGTAATTCTTTTGATGCGTCAAGGATGACGGAAGTCAGAATTAGACACAAGATTTATTTGGCGGAGTCGTTACGAAAGCTACAGCGACGCTTGGGTCTTGTTCAGGGTGATAGTTTCTCAACTACCTAGTTAAGGTACTGTACTAACTAATGGATCTCGGTTGTACCGGAGTTTGTTACAAACACGACTGCAACCACGCAGTGTGTCATCCAAAGAGAAGGTTTGATTGAATGTAGAACCTGGAAGCTTCTTTGACCATGTATTTATTGAACCTTGACGTGATTGGCCGCTGATAATATTGTGAGGTATTTGATGATCAAAGGCACAAGATTTCGAAGAAGACTTCGGGCTTTCGGTCCGGGCGACAAAATCAACTAGCCTAAATCCTCTCTGATCTTAGTATAAGCTGACCTAGGTCTTTTGTCACTTAGGACTGACGAGGAGATGACAGAAACTTAGGACCTGTGATCTAAGTGACAGAAATACTCAGGTAATTTTATGATAGGATTAGGAGTCTCTTTAACTACTTTATTTTTGCACTATCAACCTAAGGTCTCAAATCGTCAGACACTCTGAGGTGGCCGCTAGAAACAAGACGTAAGTTTACATGCTAGAGGAATCTGAATTATAAAAAGCAAGGTCAAGCTTTGTTGCATGTGTTTTGAATCGTATGTAGAGAGAGTTCTGCCACCCTTATTTCTGCAGGGGCTTGCTGAGTGGTGACATTGACAAACTCCATTTTCTTGCTGGTTTTCCACCGTCATCACAGGCTAAGGAGGACCATCACGAAAATGTGACTCAATTGGGGGGATAAAAAGGTTTAGATGGAAATTAGAGTGTTTCCTACCGTGTCTAGTCTGATTTTTGCTTTTGTTACTTACATTTTCATATATGCGAATATTGATCGGGTCATGGTGCGCATTACAGAGCATCGCAACATGAAGCCGTGCAAAAATTCGTGTATATTCAGCACTTAAATGGCATTTTCGTAGGTCAGGCAATAAAAATTGTGCCTCTTTGCTGGCTGAAATATGTGGGCATCGTCACTGTTGGATTGTAGGGACAATTCGGGGGCTGAAGGTGATGAAATGGTCGTGGGAGCTGGATTAACAAGAGCTATTTGGTCGCTGAGTCGCTCACTCGCCTAGGAGGAGTGGAATAACAATAGAATTCGAGGCAATGCTTTGAGAGAGATTAAAAACATGTCGGGATTGTGATTGGCTGGAAAGAAGCGTACCCTTGCCATGCGGCAGAAGTGTCACTAAACCTAATCTGGAACAAGGGGTGACGGGCTGGACCTGGCCTGAAATCCCCAAGTTTGTTCGTCTCTGCCACTGCCACTTGCTCTCGCTCCTGCTGCTCTGAGCGTGAAGAAACGCGGGAAATCAAACCAACCCAACCCAACCGATTTTTCCTCTCCTTGTGCGCCGCCTTCGGCCCCAGCACCAGAATCTAAAATGACAACAATACCAAGACCCCAACCTTACAAGACAAGGCTTTCGCCCTCTGTTCCATTACTTTCATTTCCACTTTTCACCACCGCAAACGCATCATCACCACCTTGAAATCCTCACTCCAGATCAGGCTGACTGACTGACTGACTAACCAACCTGACGTCTGTGATCACAACTCAGCTCCTCCTAATAAAATCTCCCACTACTACTAAGACTCGCTCCACGCAAGCCCCAAAAGCCCACCACCCCTGACCACGTCTTGTCCACCACGGGATCACCACCGGGCCTTGGGTTATTTGCCGCCTCTCCCGTTACCAGTCTATTCCTCAAAACCTGCTCATTTCCCTAATCTTGTTCCACCATCTGTCGCCGCTTGCAACATCCTCAACCAACACCACGCATCACCATTTCCATCAAAAACCCTTCCTACATTGTAGCATCGCCACCGGCTCTTCGTTACTTCGACCTCTCAACATCATGGCTCCTCCGGCCAAGTCAACCGACGCGCGACGCAAGTCCAGCACCAAGGCTAGCTTGATCGTTATTTTGAAGGTGTCGCCCGATAAGCTGCATCCTCTGCTCGCGCCCGACTCTCTAAAAGAAGAATCTCCCGCGAAGGACGTAAAAGCCAAGGCTGATTCACCTGCCGATGCCGCGTCTGCTTCTGGTTCGCAACCACCAGCCAGCAATACACACGGGGACAATGCTTCGGATTCCAACGCCGCCACACCTGTCCCTGACGCAACTCCTGCCGAGGGAACTCCGGCCCCCTCGGCCATGGGACCGCCTACCGAGGGGCCTAAGAAGAAGGGCGTCAAACGATCTGCTGCTGGCGCCAACGGTACAATAGATGGTGTTCCTAAGCCTCGAGGAAAGCCTGGTCCCAAGAAGAAGCCTCGTCTGTAAGTGCTTTGCAATATCTGCGCCTCTATTTCAATTTTTCAAACTAACCATTACTTACAGGGAGGACGGGACGATCGATCACTCGGGCTCCAAGCCTGCTGGAGGTCACAAGCTTGGTCCCAAAGCGAATCAAGGAGCTATCAACGCCGGACTTCGCGCTCTTGATCGCTCAGGCAAACCTTGTCGCAGATGGGCCAAGGGAGGATTCCAACTCAAGAGCTTTACAGGTGTTACATGGGAGATCCCTCGGTGGGTGGCACCCCAAAAGAAGGCTCCTGAATCTAGTACCGAGGATTCGGCTGCTGCATCGGCCGAAGGTAGCAGCAAAGAGAACAAAGAGAACGGCCACGAGAGCCACAGTGCTAGTAATAGCAACACCGCTAATGACGTTGAGATGCAAAGTGCGCCCAGCAACCACACTTCGTCGCCAGCACCTCTTGCTATCGCAGCCGCTTCGTAGAGCTTGCCCTAAAGATGCGACCTTTTTATTTTGCTCTGATATCAGAAATTGTTTTATAGCGCGAGATACTGCGGGCGTTTTAGGTTGGCAGACGACTGATACTTGACCTGTCAGTGATACAGAGACGCTCTCGGACCGAGCGTGGGCTTTCATTCAGACTTGATTATGCTTTGCATCAAGAAGCGACGCTGGTGTCGCTGGCGTTACGGGACAGCGAGGATGGAACGCTGTGGAAAAGGATTGGTATTGAACTGTATCAGGTTGGCGAAACATATATTGATGTACAATTACAATCACGATGGGAAAGTGCTAGAAAATTTTTGAGAATTGTTCAAAAGAGCAATAAATCATTTGTTCTCTGAAAATGAATGCTTCTTTCTATGCGATGTAGATGTCCATGCACCCGTAGCCTCAAAGACGGGCACCGATTTCATGATTGCTGGACATGTCTTTTCTTGTCGCAGTCTAAGTAGATACCTAGGTAGGTAATATTGATACTTTCAATTACTCATGGTTTGCCTCTCGATATTACGCGCTATGCAGGTCTAACGGAAGCTGAGGCGAATTTCATCTCGCGAGAAACCTAAATAAACAGTGCCTGAAAGCTCCTCATGTTAAAAATGGTTCCTGAAACGTCTTCATCAGGAATATGAAAGATAGCATAGAAAGAGCCAAGGTGTCACATCTTCCAAATATTGAGTATTCCGACGAGACATTATCTCTAATACGAGGGATTTCTTAGAATACAGCGGTCGGCGAAGTGTTTTCGGGGGTTGAGAGGGCCCAATGGCCAGGCTGTGGATACATTCTCACTCGTCTTTCTCATCGGGGTTATGTCTTGATGTCGTGGTGTGGTCGCAGGGAACGCACAAAGCTTAGTCATCTAACTTATAGCTGTCTCGTGACTTTTGAAGTCTATCTGGCCAACAACCATACTTGTTCTGTGTTTTACATGTTATGATTGATATTTGATCCAAGTTTCAATGCGCTTTGGTTCATGGCAACCTTGTTTATAAATGAGTCCGGTGGCTGAATGATGCTGTGAGGGGCGCGAGCGAACAGGTTTGAAACCGAAACCCAAAACCAATATATTGAGATAAAGATGCTCATTGGAGGCATCCATATCTATATGGAAATAAGTCAGCAAATAACCTCGCCATCGTGTCAACGCGGAAAGCACCTGGTTCTGCACTAGCGTTGATGTCGCTAATGCTACTGTCATCATTTGAACGATCCTTTCCAGCTCACTGGGGGACCGGAATAAAAGCCTTGATCAGACCTACATGATATCGTGCTATCATCTATCATCACGCCTCAGCTTTTGGCCATGTTGGGTCGTTTGCATGGGGACCTGGAACAATGCAGGTTAGAAAGGGTCCGGCCCGGCAGCGGGGAAGCTTGGATTCCACTGTTAAGTTAATGCAGCTATTTTCAGTTGAAAGCTTAACAGACAAGGTCAGGTACTAAGAACTAAACCCGCTGGAGGACGCAGAGGGGACCCTCGTGATAGATAGCGCAAGTTAGTAGTGATGATGAGTGATGTGATGTGTCCAGCACCTGTTTGTTGATGATAGGTCCCATCCTTAAAGAGTTGCGACTCGGTGGGTTTCGGCTTTCAGTAATATTTAGTCAATCGATTTATTTCTGTAGAAACTTCCACTTCTCTTTAGTCAATCTTTTATATCATTTTTCATCCGTGTCTCTTTTTGAGGCCGCATGGTCCAAAGGTTAACGAACGAGTGGTGACAGTGACGCTGTTATTCTGACGGGAGCCACCTCCACCTCTACCCGCCCCGTCTCTCCGCCATCCACCATCCACCACCCACCACCCGTCCTCTCCAACTACCTACCAACTACTACATAGTACTCAAACCACCTCATTTTCTTCCGAACTTGGGGATTACTTGGGCCTATTCTTATCTCTTTTTTACTTCGCTCTCATCCTGCTCCGCTATATTAGCCTCGTCGGCAACTCTTGTTCACGTATCCGAAGCTCGTGCTACCTTCTAGACGATCATTACGACTGTTTTCGACTACCTACGCTACAGCCTCTAAGGGGAGGTAAGAAAACCAAACTTAGGATCTTAATCCTAAGTGACGAGAAAATTTAGGAAAGCCTAGGTATGCTATGATTACGAGATTTTGGGCTAGTTTGTTTTGTTACCTTACTTAACTGATTGCCCGAAGTCTTCTTGCTCCCCGATTCCGTGGACATGGCAAGTCCCTTCCACCAAGCTTCTAGCTCATCTGTTCGTCCCGAATCGCCTTCCGCTCGCCACGCCCATTTCTCGCCTCCTCATAACTCGTCTATTGCCAATATACCCAACTTTTATACACATCCTTCCCGTACTTCGATAGTAAGTCCATCTGGCGAGTTTTACATCACGGGCCCCGAAGTTACGGATAGTATGGAGACTGTTGGGTCCGAGACATATGCTAGGAGAACAGGCCTGCCCTCATTCTCACGAGCTTTTAACATGCTTGTGGAATCTGGGGCAGTCGACAATAAATTCAAGAGCGAGGATGATGGCAGTTTCTTTGTCCCATCGTATCTCGAAAACTCAACATATGTTCAGAAGCTGCAGCAGGCACACCAAGCCAAGCAGTCTCGTGATTCACGCCTCCCGGCAAATGGCTTGTTGTCACAGCACTCAGCGACAGGTGCATTCAATCAGCACCCTTTGCCTCCCGGCTCGCACCGAGGAATGTCACATACAGTTATAGAACGTCCGCCAGCTTTCGAAGACGATGACGACCTTGCACCTTTGCCCACAAAATGGAATAAAGATGATCAATGGGGAGGCATTGAGATCCAAGCTGATGGCCGTACCGTAAAGTACGTTGGACCGAAGTCGAATCAACATGATCAAGATCATATGGCCTGTGCAGTCCGTGCCGATCATTATATGCCCCCCCAGTGCGGAATATACTATTTTGAGGTGCAAATAGCAACAGCTAAGCGCGACGAGTAAGTGTACACCACACGATTCGAGGTCTTACTGACAAATTGATAGTGCAACCATCGGCATTGGGTTTGCGACAAAGACAGTCAATCTATCACGACCTGTTGGTTGGGAACCTGAGGCCTGGGGCTACCATGGTGATGATGGGCGCTGTTTTACAGGGTCGAACATCGGGAGACACTTCGGTCCAGGATACAACGCCAATGACGTGATTGGATGTGGTGTGAATTTCAAGGAGAACAATGTGTTTTTTACCAAGAATGGTGTCAAGCTCGGTATGTATTAACAGGCTTGTATTTTGCTCCCTTACGCTAACCGAACAATAGGCACAGCATTCAACGATATCAATAGAGGCAAGCTCTACCCAGCGATCAGCCTTAAGAAGCCTGGCGAGTCCATCCGAGTCAACTTTGGACAGACCCCTTTCGTGTATAACATCGACGATCTGATGCGGGTAGGCTTGTGTAACAGATCTCACAGCATGGTACATAAACTAATGCCCTTTTTAGGAAGAGCGAGAGAGAGTACAGAGAGACATTCAAAATACAGACACGTCGACCCTAGTTCCAAACATGAGCGAAAACGATGTAATTCAGGCCCTTGTTCTTCAGTTTCTTCAACACGATGGCTATGTGGGAACAGCTCGGGCCTTCGCAGAAGACATAAAGAAGCAAAAAGAGGCTTTACGCCTTCATACTGGCACTAAGGTCGATGTTATCAATATTAAAGATGATGAAGACGCAAACAACCGCCAACGTAAGATTACACGCCTTTGCTGCTTTATTTTGCTTCTGACCACGCCTTAGGGATACGGCAAGCCATTCTCGAAGGAGATATCGACAGGGCACTTAAGTTCACAAATGCATACTATCCTCATGTATTAAAGGATAACGAGCACGTCTATTTCCGATTACAATGCCGCAAGTTCATCGAGTTGGTGCGAAAGGCGGCCCAGCTCAACATGCGACATGAGACCAAGGGTAACGGGCACGTTAACAGCACCGCACCTCAGACTATGGATCTCGACCTCACCGGGAGTGAAACTGCTTCTTGGGATGCTGACGGCGATGATCATACCACAGTACTTGCAGAGCTTGAGCGCAGCATGTTGGAGTATGGACAGACACTGCAGGAACAATACGCCAATGACCCACGGGTAGAAGTTAGCAAGGCACTGAACGAGATTTGGGCGTTGGTGGCGTATCAGAATCCTCTTAAAGAGCCTGAAGTGAGCCATCTCTTGGATAGGAACGGCAGAGTCGCTGTCGCAGAGGAACTAAACTCGGCTATTCTACGTAAGTTGAACAAAGGAACTTAACCAGTTTTGACACTACTGACATTCAAGCAGTATCTCTCGGCAAGTCGTCTACAGCAGCACTGGAAAAGGTTTATGCTCAGACCTGTGTGCTCCTTGAAGACCTGCGGCAAGACGGTGGTGAAGGTGCATTTGCTTCGGTCAGTGATGTCTTGAAGGAAATCTCACAACCGCCACAAAACTGAGCTCATCGTCGATATGCGCCGACTATTTTTACTCCGTTGTCGGTTCACATGCCTAGGGTTTATGGTTATCGGCGTTATATGGAGAACAGGTCAACAACTCCCCTTCTTGCAGGCAAAGACTGGCGGGTTGTATAAGCCCAGTATATAGATAAGATCATTGTTGATGGAGAGCAAGCAAATTAATTTCCAGCATAAACTTAGGGCCTTACCCCTAAATGACAAAAAAGACTAAAAGATCTAGGAAAGACTGCTAAGATTAGGAGATTTTAGAGTAATTTAATTTATCGCTCTGATTGTCTGCAGTCTTCTTGCCCCATAAGGGCTGGCCGCCTGCTCGAGTCCGCTTCCCATTGCGAACTCTCCATGATATACAAATATTACATGTTTATGCAAGTCATTACTTGTCTGATTCAAGACAGTGGGACGAACCTATCGTCCTCAATATAGGCGACATCCTGATCTATTCAGGACTCGTCCGATCCCCAGCACTTATTGTATAGCCTTTCTCTATGCCTTCTCAAATTGTCCAGCCCTTCGAAGCACGAATTCAATGACTTGTCCTCCCAAGCAAGAGCATTCCCATCTATAAGATAGGTGTATGCAAACACGTCTGCATCAAACAACCCCGGTCCATCGGCACCAAAGAACCATTTATCCTCCCCCAACAATGATGAAAGTGCTCGCAGTGCAGTTGTGGCGGCAGAAAATATTTGCGAGGGTGAGATTGTTGCGCGTCGTGTTGTCTTGAGTATTTCAGCAGTAGCCGCGGCGTGTAGAGTCTGGTGGAGCGGCACGCGAAGGAGTATAGAGGAAGGCAGGTAGAGACTTTTGAGAAGACGGGCATTGGCGGGGAGGAGATAGAGGGCGTATAGCTTTATCATATTAGCAGGATTTCTGATCACAAGATAGTGGTTGACATACCCAGGCTGGTCGAATATTTTGTGTGAGGAGAGCTTGGTAGGCTTCAAGGCGGGGTGATGAAATGTTAGATAGCTCGAGGACGGCGTGCTCGCGGATATATTTGTAAATCTTTTCGCCAGTAAGGGGTTTTGGGGCTTGCGACGAAGATAGCAGTAGAAAAGGTAATGCACCTGAGGGCGAGGCGTGGTTATTCGACGGCACGATATCGAACTTGATACCAGCGATTCTCAACATTGTCTGTCCAGATAGCATTAGCACAACGCCCTATTGACCCAATTCTCTCGACTAAAACACACCTGCCACTTCAAACATGAAGGATTATAGCTTGGCCTCCCCACCAGAGCATCGTCTTGTGCTATAAAGACATATAGGGCCGGTCGTTGGCGCACGCTGGCGGGGGACCGCACTGGAAGGTCCTCAGGACCGTATACGTGGAGAGGGAAGTGGTTGAAAAGATTCCGAATAGGGCGTGGAACGGCGAACCAGTGACTCGACTGGAAAGAGTCAACGGTGGACGTCATGATGAAGCGGGGGCTGTTCGCTGCAACTTGGCGGGCTTTGTGATTTTCCTTGTGGTTGTAGATTGAAGCTTTAGCTAGAGGCCGGAGGACGGATCGGCGCGGCGGGCAAAACCCCGGATCGGGGGTACGTATTTTCCCCCGGAGGAGAGCATGTTGAAAGCCGGGGAGTAAATACGGAGGGGATAGTGACTTAATTGATGGAGAAGAAGGATCATGTTTGCTGCCTCAATACTCTCGGTTTCTACTTTATAATGACCTCGAATTGTTCACTTGCTTATCATATGTGACCTTACATGATAATGAACACTGTAGTTACAAGCGCTCCGTAGAATCAGAGCCGTTATGTCACGATAGGATACTCTTAGTTCATCGGATACCAAATTCAAGATAAATATCCTGTACACGATTCATGAGTTCACTCAAACTATGGCATCATGTTAAGCCCGAGGTCTTCACAGCGGGTGTAGTATTCTTTAGTCCGCTTAAGTCGGCATTGAGACTACACCTCTTGAGGTAGTCAGTCTAGTAGTCAACTATTGTTCAACAACGGCTCCACAAGAGCGGCTCTATCAAGATTTCCAGATATTCACCCTTGCGCTAACGTTGAATTCTGGGCTGACGCTCAATATCACTGGACCCGAAACTGACGGATCAGAGGCCCGAAGCAAGGCAGACGAAGCGGTACTATCGGTGAATGATGTCCGAATCAGCCGCGCAAAATGGAGAACTGATTCATAATGGGCAGATTCTCCAGCGTCCTTGTCGTGATTTTTCTGGTTCCAGAGAAGGGGAAAATTCAGGATCTCCACTAAACGAGCCAAGCGCACCAACTGAAAGATCAATTCCGAAAGAACCCGGGCTCGAGCTAGGCTCTAGTGGTTCTGGTGCGGACCCTTATCTCAGAATGAGGCTCGCTAAAGAGCAGGGTCATGAGAGTATGCTCACGGCGTTTGGTGTTCGATAGATACAGATAGGCTGAACGGACCGGCTAGATGCTGTGAAATGGCAAGGTAACCTGTCATATAAAAAAGCCGAATCACCTTTTTTGTTCCTGACTGAACAGAAATAACCTGCAGAGAATATGCAGGCAGGACGAGGTAGTACCGCAGATCAATACTTTAAAACAAATAACAAGAAGCCCTGAATAAGAATACCGGGGTCATCGTATAACACTCTGTTCATACATGACCTCTTATGCCTGACGATCCTGCTCATCACTGGGGAAGTTGAAAGAGCTTGGTATTAAGTCAGCCAATATTGTCTCTCTTCCAGAGATCGGGGTTGGGGGGAACAAGACACACCCCACGCTCTTTGTGTCTCAGGGTCCAATGATTGGCCGGCGCTTGTACGAATAATAGTCAGATGCCGAGCCGAGAAATGGTTTCAAATGACCACGGCTAAAAAGAGAACAGACGAGAGTAATTGATTAGATGAGACGAGCGGTGAGCGTCTAAGCGGATCAAGATGCCCGCAGTACCGCGATAACAATGCACGTAGGGCTCGATCCAATCTCATGCAGTGTCATTATACTACAGTAGCGTCTTGATATTGCTCGCGCTATGTTTCTCTCGGTCTATTTCAGGGTCTCTTGTTTCCACTCTCTGGGACCCAAAACGGCTCGAATAGCCACTCCTACATAGCAAAGAAAGAGAAACGAGAGAGAAAATAGAAGAATTAAATTTTGGGTCTGAGATTCCACATTTCGCACTTGCACCCCAGATCCACTGGGACATGATATCCATACCTCATCCACGAAATTCGACCCCATTTCCTAGCTTTGGTTAGCTCCCGGACATAAGGCCGAGTTGCGGTAATGCGTTATGCAGAGAAGTCTTCTTTTTGTTTTCTCTCGGTTCCATTTTCTGCCCCACCGCGCGATTATCTTGGATCTAGGAACAGAACAATTGTCTTGCTGGCTGCATGTAACCTTGGGGCTTTTTGTTAGTGTTACCATCCGGATGACGGTACTTGCGGATAAATGTAAATAATGGTAGTCAGTCACAAGCTGTGGTGCCATCCTTACGATAACGTAGGTAGTTTCCACGGCCTCACTCTGCTTGGGTGCGGGCGGCATCTTCCACTCTTGCTTTTATAAATACTGCTAAATTCTGGATCCTCTTTATGACCTCGTTGTTGTTCCTCCAGACTCCGGCATCTCCGTCTCCATTCACGATTTGATTTGCATCCTGCCCCCCAGACACTCGGCCCTTTATTGTTCTATAGCCCAGAAAAAGAAGCCAGCACTTAACGAGCGGGTCTTTGGCATACTCAACTGTTTGCGGCACCAGCCTAATAAGACATCAACCACACCTAAAATCTAACGTTAGGTAGAGGCTGTCAAGAACGTCACTACTTGTGCCAACTTCTAGAGTACACATCCATTATCGGAACGTCACCTTGCAGAAAGAGGTGGCAGCAAGTGTGTGAAACAAGTCGATATTCTTGACGACACACCAAAGGGGACCAAGGGAGTGACAACCCGTCATTTTACCCCACGCAATACCATTACGTTCATAAGCATATATCCAGGCCAGGGCCGACAGCACACCCACCTCCACATCGTCCAACGCACGCACATACAGTAGTTTACCAACTGTCACTGTGCTGCTGTAGGTATCTGTTGCTTGGCTGCCTAACTCTACGGATACATATTCCACCCATTCCCACATTCTTCCCTCCAACCTTTTACTCTATATTATATATTTATTTCACCCCTCACCAACGCCTGGACTCACTCGAGTATACCAAACATCGTCCGTCACTATCTATTATCAACATCATCAGCTATCATAATGGACGCTCCCTCCAGCTCAACTTCCAACTCCTCGGCTCAGCAGTCCCCTTCTGTGCAGATGGTCCCTCAACCAGCTCCCGCTCAGGGTACCGGCCTTACAACCGACGCCTTTCTCCAGGACTTCACTCTCATTGCTGAGGCCGCCAAGCGGGCGCAAATGGCAATCATGATCCGCGACTTTGAAGAGTGTGGCCTATAAGGGATCACCCTCTGTCGATTATCCTTGCGATATTCTCCCTCCTATCAAGGGCGATGGCAGGAAGGGGGAAAAAAAAAGAAGAAGAAGAAAAAAGCAGACCCAGAAGCGATAATCATGCCTGTCTTGTCAAACCAGCCTATTCAGCTCCGCGAATCACCACAAGATGTCATTAGGATTTATGCGACTGTGGCATGTTTGGTTCATCGCATTTCACCAATCACACTCCGCCAATGCTCTATTCACATTCTTTATCCTTTGATGAATCAACCCTGAGCAATTCTTAACAACGAATAGTTTTTGTATCATTGAAAATGGCTTGATGGCATTTTCTGTATATGCTTGCCCGACGACGATAACGATGGATCTCATTCTCATCTCAAGTGGGCCTCATTCATGTCCATTCGGCCCTTGATCTGACCTAGAAATCGGCTGTTTTCTCGGATTCAGCGTGGGATTGTCGGGCCGGGAGACCACTGCAAGGCTACCGTATTTCCGTCTGGCGTTGACAGGCTTTTTATCTGACAAAGCTTAAGCCTCCATTCTTCTGATCGGCCGCCATCCTCGGCTCGGTTTCTTCTCCGCAAACAACCGACACTGTCGTCATATCAACAACGTCTCCATTGCATTTCTTGCTTTCGACATATGTATTGCTTTTTTCGTTTATTGCAGCGAATACCTGGTGTATGGCGTTCGGTTCAAAAATGGAGGCACACAGATGACCCCATAGTTTTTCTGCTTTCCCTCTCCACTTCTGCAATGGAATAATTCTATGCTGCTTCCTGTTGCTTCATAGATGGGTGATTGGATGGATGATATATACCACGAGCAGGTTATGTTTTTTTTTTTTTTTTTGTTAGGGGCATCACGCAAGATTTTACACCAAAATGCTACGGCTATAATGAAAATGGGCTGATTAGATAGATACTCATAGCACTATGATAAGATAAAACAGTCACGTACCAGAGTCCTCTTCGCTGAATCTTGGTGTTCGTGCAGGACTTCAGCTTGTGCCTCCGAGGCACTTCTATCGGCACTTCCTTCTGGCCTCTCCAAATCTACTTCGGCAAAACACGTGAGCCTCGTCTTCCCCAATTGCTTGGGCTCTTTCATTTAACGTTAGCACTCACTCAGCTCCACTGCCTACTAATTCAAGTAAAGTACCATTTTCTTCTAGATCTTACATCAACCGTCTACTATCGTCAATAGCGCAGTTGAACGTATGCGCTCGAGATAAACTGGCTCGCTTAGGCTTATCCTCCTTGCAGGTGCATTTCAGGAGCTATGGCCAATATTCAAAACAGGAGACTCAACACCAAGACGCAACCCACGGACCGTCAAAGAGGTTACAACTAACACGGCATCACAATCTCACTATTCTCTGGATACCGCAAGGTCACTGTCACCAGGATATCAGAACATCGAGATTTATGACAAAAGTTCTCCTATCGCCTCTCCTTTCTCTTCTCCAAGCTTGGTCAACGTGATCCCCCCTGCACTTGACTGAGGTTCTCCGACGGCACAGCAGAGACCTGGCAAGGTAGACAGGATGCGTATCGGCCAACTCTGTGTCTATCTGAATCTCGCTACCGAAAGGGACAAGTGCTGTAACCCTCCATTCGTCTAAAGATGGTGGTTAGGAGCGTGGAGGTCACACACTACCTTACATAAACTGAAACTCTCCTATACAGACAGGCAAGGTCATCCTGAAGGCTGATAAGGTCTTTGTGAGGCTTGAGCGTCGAAGTCCCTTGCCATACATGGCCCTGGTGTTTCAACGCTTTTCAGCTTTGGTGCATCTATTTCCTATTCTGACCCGGGGAAATCCTTCCGTCTGCAGGACACAACCAACTGCATATAAACCATGCCTACGCCATGACTTGCGACATACAGACTCGAACCAACAACATGATTCTCGGGGCTGAGTATCTTAACCCCTGTGTACAGTTTGAAACCCCTTGTGAGCAGGAACTCCAGCCACTCGACTTTTCCATAGTTAAAAGACCGTAGTTGCGATATGTATTCCCATGAACCTGAGTTGAGTGTATCTCAACTGCTCAAATCAAAATGACCACTCTTTCTGAGCATCCCGTCTTCAAAGAGCTTAGCACTCTCTTCAATCTATCTCCCTCTGATGAGGATCCCAACTTTCCCAACTTTAAAAAATGCCATGCTTTTTCCAAGAGTGGCACCCTATGCAGACAGAGCACCTCAGGCAGGGGAGGAGAAAAGGAAGAAAAAGCACAAAGGGTCTGGCAAGACTTAATGGGAGTATATCCAGACGAAGTCAAATTCCAGGAGAAAATCGATGAATTTTACCCTTTGATTTATTGCAGCACGCACAACGACAGTATCCACGTTCAAAAGGACTTCAATGCCTGGAAAAAATCCCGATTTGATAACTCGAGTTATGCTTCATCAGAAGCGTCGCTTCCAGGCACACCAAATCAAGACCGGGTCTTCGAGTCTTCCACCGCAGGATACTTGACACCTCTCTCAAGTCCTCCTGTCGAGAAGGACACGCCGAGGACCGAAGAGAAAAGTCCGGCTTCCGGTCTCGACAGCTTCATCCCATGCACTCCGAGTAGGATCGGCCATCACAGTCCTCTTCCAACTATCGACGACATGTCAGCTTCGGATGATAGCTTGAAAGATATTCCCATCTTGGTGGTCGGCGTTACTCCTACCCCTGGCAAGCCTGCTGGTTTTAGTAAGCCAGATGGTATTACAAAAAACATCACCGAACTCAATGTCATTTCATCTCAGTCATCTTCAAATGAACTTTCAATCATCTCTAAGAAAGACTTCGTCGAAGAAACCGCCATTGTGGAAACCATCGATGACGAGGCAGTTGTGGATGAGAATCATTTTGTTATTGATGAGCCGCAACTTGCCCATCCGACCCTTAGTGGACTCGGATTAAGGAGGAACGGAACCATAAGCAAAACATCTAATATCATAAAGGAATTCGGCAGGCCCCTAACCCAGAACCAAATGCGAGAGGGCAAAGTGTACGTTCTGAAGCATAAAGAGGAAGACAAAATGTTCAAGATTGGGTGGACCACAACTACTGTCAGCACAAGTCTATCACAGCCCAACAACTGCTACAGAGGATCCTGTGAGCTCAAACCCATTTACGAATCTAAAGATGCATTTAGGGGTTCTCTGAAAGTCCAGAGACTGGCACATGTATTTCTCAGAGACATCAGCCTAAGGGTTGACAAGTGCAAAATATGTGGCAAAGGACATAGGGAGTGGTTCCAAGGACCTTTAGAGGCTATCATAAGCACTGTTAGTGTCATGGAGAACTTTGTCCGCCGGCCTGCTTATGACTTGGACGGAGAGCTTTTCGATGAGGCGAAAGACATTGTGATGAGTATGACCAATGTCACACTGAAAGGAATCGAAGGCTTGAGGGAGAAGGATGAAGGGTCTGACAGAACCCGGGTACAACTCTCTGGCGCTAACCCCGTGGCACTTACGCAGACTGTAGTCTCTGAGGATTTGGCTGATTTACACGTACGACCAGACAAGGTTGGCGAATCGTTAAGCCAACCAGAAGCACTCGCAACATCTGCGGATGTTTCTCAGAAACCAAACCTATCCTCGGAGCCGAATAAAGGTAGAGGGTTCAATATTATCAAAAAATATCGTGGAGATTCGAAGAACAAAGTCTCCAAAGATGAGGTACAGCCTTACAGGAATTCGGCCAACGATGAGGAGTTTGCTGTTGAACTTCTCTGGACGCTCCACCAATATGGTGGCAAGACTGGAAACAAGTATGATCAGAAACCTCGAGAATGGAGTTCATTTTTCCAGAAATGGGCCAAATATCTTGAGCGCTTCAAGGCGAAAATTACACCCAATGCTAAGAAAGCAAGTTGATTATTAGGCTTGTCTGGATATGTGCGTGTCTATTTGTATTTTAAGTCCGTTCTGTTTGAGTAAGGGGCTCATTTTCTTTTATGTATTTCGTTTCTCTTTTGTTCATCATGTCATTCAACTTGGTTTCGTGAGCAAATATTACTGCAGATGCTTTGTTGTGTGCTGTAGCACATGAATGTGTGACCACCGATCTGACTATGGTGGCTCGCCCGTGTCATATGTACCGACATTTTATGCACGTCATCTAAGTAGACGACAGATTGGTCATGCTCATGCATCACTCTCCATAATACCTAGATTGCTTAGGTATGCTTCAGAAGTTCATATACCTACCTTTGGCATTGAGGCTTAGGTATATTTGGAGACTGAAACACATACTCTATGGTATCTGTCATATCTGTTAAACCCCCGTCATTCAAAACGCATCATATCAACCGACCTTTGTTTCACCTGCGAAGGCTCACATGCAACAAACACATTGCTTCTTAAATGTCTTAAATGTTCATAGAAACATCAACTGTTTCCATCTTGACTTAGCGTGTACGCTAGTAGACCAGCACTCCGGATGTCCGTACAGAGTGTCACTCCATCTCTTTCCGAAACCTGAGCAACGCACGCGACCAAGTAAAAAACAAATTGATTTGTGCGTTTCATGTCCCATCTCGGTATTTCAACTGTGTTCGTTACCTTTCTTACCTCGAGATCTGTCCTCACGATTAACGATATTGCTTTTAATTAGATATCTTAACATCCAACAACAGCTTTATAGCTCCCCACAAACGTCCCTCTTTCGTCATTATCCAACCCCACCATCCTGTTTCATCCCGAACTTATCGATCCATCCCGAGCCGACAGGACCCTCGCCCCTCACCTCTTAACGCACGCTATCTAAAGACTCAAATTCTGTCTTGGGATCGGACAATTTTATCTTTCACCCTCCGTCACCGCCTCTTAGTCTTGCCATCGTATTCCCATCATCGCCAATGGCTACCGAGAATCCCCTAGAAGACCGCATCTCGAATGTTCCCTTCGCAGAGCAGGGCGAAAAATGGGATAGTTGCTGGAGAGAGGCTTTAACACCGTGGGACCGCGGGACTGCCTCCATTGCCCTTCACGACCTTCTCGCTCAAAGGCCCGACCTCGTGCCACCCTCCCAACATCACGACCATCGCGGACACCCCCTCCGGGATTCGACGGGCGCTATTGAAAAGAAGAAGGCTCTGGTTCCCGGTTGCGGGCGTGGTCATGATGTTCTCCTCTTGAGCTCGTGGGGCTATGATGTCTGGGGTCTCGACTTCAGCGCGGCTGCGAAGGAAGAAGCCATCAAGAACCAAAAGCAGGCCGAGTCAGAGGGCCTTTACAAACCGGTTGATGGGTTGGACAAGGGAAAGATACATTGGATTACTGGTGACTTGTTCAAGCAAGATTGGGCCAAGGGTGTTGGCGTCGATGGCAAATTTGATCTGATCTACGATTATACGGTAATTCGCATCTTGAAACCCAGGCTTAACACATGTCCTGGGCGCCTCTACTTTTCAGCAAGCCAACTAACTGTATAGTTTCTATGCGCTCTGCCTCGCGAAGCAAGACCGAAATGGGCGAAGCGGATGACCGAGCTGCTGTCTCATGATGGTCGCCTCGTCTGTCTCGAGTTCCCTTCCACAAAACCGATGTCCGCCAATGGACCCCCCTGGGGAGTCTCGCCAGAACTCTACGAAGCCCTCCTAGCAGCTCCTGGCGAAGAAATTGCATATAACGATGACGGCACCGTTCATGAGGACCCTTGCTCAAAGCCTTGGGCTGACGCCCTACATCGATTAAGTCTCCTCAAGCCAACACGGACGCATAAAGCTGGCACCAGCCCAGACGGCGCAGTGCTTGATTTCCTCTCAGTCTGGAGTCGATAGCCAGACTGGATGCTTTGACCACCGAATCTTCTTTTAAACGTCTCGATACCAAACAACCACCATATGATCTTTCGCTGATGCACACACAAAAACAAGAGTGATCGTCTGTTATTCTTCTCATGATGGTGCCTTTCTGAGAGAGTTGTAGTGCTCTCCCAATCCGTAGCCGTGCCTGTAGTATGCCAACCATAACGTTTTGCCCGACTCGGCTCCTTCTTCCTCGCCTATGCGTTCGAGGCGTCCATCTTGAACCACTCGGATCTCCGCTTTATACTGTCGTGCCAGCGCCATGAGTTCAAGCTGACCACCCCATTCCGCAGTATCTCGCATCTTGCGGGCGTAGCCTTCGAGGTCTTCCTCAAGGAACGGCGCAAAATCGTCTCCATGCTCCAACATATAGTCTGAAGCTACTCGTCGCACCGTCTTGTATGCTGGCTCTTTGGCATCTCCTTCTCCAAGAGGGATGTCGTTCTGACCGAGTTGATCCGCCACCGCTGAAAACAGACAATGGCCATCGGGCGCAATATCCTTCTCCACGAGCCCATGCTTCTCAAATGTCGACTTCATGTATTCGCTCTCCTTCGCTCGGTGGTTGATCATACTGGACGCTTCCTCTTCTGCACGCTGCGCCTCAGCCTCCTGCTCAGCTGCACGTCGGGCCAGCCTTTCCTTCTGCCGATTGCGCTTCTTCCCCGGCTGCTGCTGCTGCTGTGGTGGTGGTGGTGGTGGTTCCGAAATAGTAAGTGTTTCGGTTTGCTGCACTAGTTTGGCTTCCTGGAGCTGGCCTGGAGCTTCCAGGGCTGCATCGTCGTCTTTGTCGTCGTCGTAGCTATTATCGGGGTTCAAAGCGGCAATCTCAGCGGCTTGTTTCTCACGCAGTTGACGTTCCATCTCTGCACATTCGTCATTTACGCCTTTTCGCGTCTTCTTCGTGGCGTTCTTCTTCTTTCCTGTTATGCGGCCTTGCAAATCCTTAAGCTCACGGCGATGCCGTATCTGAATCTGCTCAAGAGTCTCTGTGGCCGTGGGATTGTCCATGACAACGACAACTGGCTTTATGCTAGTTCAGAGTATGATCAGAAAGCAAGTTTCAAATGGCCTATAAGTCTCAGCACAGAATATTTGGCAACGAAAAGAGAAGAGGGTAGTGAGTTTGTTCTTCTTTGACTAGTAGCTGCCTGGCAGGTAAGTTTAGAGGAAACACTGAAGCTTGAAGAGCTACAATGAATCGCGGGGTAGAGTTGGAAATTTCATCGGTGGGGCGGGGTAATTCAAATTGGACATGACGTTGTGTATCAACGTCTGCAGACCGTGAGACAACGGGTATTACACAACAAAATCATTTACTATGGAAGACATCAACAATGTAATGTCGAAAGAGCATTATCTGGTTTCAACTCATCAACGGACAGCAGGAAAAGATCCGAACTAAAATTTACCAGTCAGGCAGAAAATAACTGTTGAGATGGGCCATGCCATTTTTACATTTAACTATCTACATTCCAAGATCAGCCTGGTCTCTATTTTTTGAGCTGGTTACACTGATCTATATATTCCTTTTTTTTCTCTGTTGAGACGTGCCATCCACCGGCACTTACATCAACCTCCAAATCCCATAGCCCCGCCCCTATGTCTTCCCAAGATTTTTAGTATATGTATGCAATATTTGCACAAAAAAGACGAAGACCAAAACTCCACACATAATGAGTGTCGACTAGCCCGCGAAGGCCAAGTTCTTAAACCAATCCTAAAGTATTTATACAGACAAGGGTATAATGTTTGCGTAAAGATCTGCCATGACCAGTGAACATAACTTAGAAAACGAAATATAATGAAAGTAATAGCTGCCGTCGTGGCTACTGTGCGAAATGAAATGGATGCTAGAATCCTTTAAAAGGATCATCACGGAAGTAGTCCTCTTCTCCGGCAGTTCTGCTTCCATGATAATAGTCATCGTGTGTTGCACGGGTGCTGCGAGAATTATAACTGTCTCGATGTCGACTTCGGCTTTGTCGCCTTCGTTGTTCTTTGCTCCGTCTGCGAAGCGAGTGACGGAATTCATCTTGTTCATCCGGATAGTCACTGAACTGAGAAAATGCCAGTGGACTGATGAAGGCTTCCATTCGTACAGTGCCAATTGCATCGAAGAAGTTACTTGGTCGGGATGAAGCTTCAGAGGTCCGCTGTGAGCCTGCTTGACTCATTGCCCAAGTTCCATTGCTTGAGGCTTGCGATTGATAGATATCGGAAGAACCTGCAGTTCCAGTGCTATTACCTGCGGTACTGTTGGTGGACTGGTGATGACCGACACCTCCGATAGGTCCAGAGAAGCCCCGGAAAGAGAGCGGCGGTGGCACATGACCACCTGTGTTGCTTCGTTTACGCCCATGAACGTTGGCCTGGTTTCCTTGGTTTCTATCGTGGAAACGCGGTATAAATGGAGGCTCTGCAGCGTCTCTAGAGTCTTCTCGAGAATGTGTGCTTGAGAATCCTCCGATAGATTCCGTAACAGGGAAACTTGTTACGTCTCCTAGTTGTGAAGATGGCGCACTGGGAATGCTGGGAATACTTGGAACGCTGGGTGGTCCAGCACGAGGTGCAACAGTTCGGCCTTTGGCAAGTCGGATAGAATCTCTGATACCGCCCCGTTTCAGTTTGGGCCGTGGTGCCTCAAACTCTGGCAGAGGTGTTTGTTGTATTGGTGGTGGTGCTGAAATGTTTTCGGGGACCGCCTGCGACGAATGTGCCAGGAATGACAATGCTGTTAACCAGATATAATGTCGCTCAGCAGAGTCTGCCGTAAACTTTAGGGCTCTCTGTGGTGTCAAAATAAGAATGGATCGGTTGAACACTGATGCGGCTCCCTTGGGTGGAGCATTATCATCCTTGACATCGAGGACAGATTGTATAGTCACTAGGTCGCTATGTCAGTACCACCGGTAGAGTCGATGAGGGCAACTTACGTTTTCGGCCAGCCTTACCCATCAGGGCACTGCCGGAGGATGGCTGCTTACTGCTCCACAGAATAGCCCTCTCGTAAGGGGCAAGCCAAACCCATCGTTTATGGCGATCGTTGCCGGTATCGTCCTTGCCGTTGCTTTCAGCTACGCCGAATGACTTTCTTCTGCGGACATATTTGAACATCCACTCGCCAACCATGGTCTGTGCGATGGCATCGACTACACTCGTGTTCTGAAGGGTGCTCGGATTGAAGGGGGGATCAGTGCTAGAAGTATTGAGTGTGTTGCCAGTGTTGTAAGTGTTGAAAGTATTATCAGTGTTAGTAGAAAGCTTGTGCTGATGTCTGAATGGACCGCTATGACGTGTCCGAGTGCGAGGAGTAGTAATGTCGTTCCTGGGCAATGGAGGCAGGCCTGGGCTCTCAGGGGCTTCAGTGGAAGGAGACAATGGAGGCGAGGATCGACTGCCTTGTTTACGATGTCGCTGGTGACGCGGTAATGCGGCGGCAGACCTGACTTTCCGTACGCTGCCTGCCCGGTAGACGCGACCGGATCCACGACGCTGGAAGAAATCACCTCGGGTTGGGCTTCTCTGGCCATCACTGGGGGCACTCGCATTTGGAGGCATGTTCCTAGAGCTGGCTCTGGTGGGGATCGGGAACGGGGGAGGATTTTTGTTGTCAGGCAAACTTGGACTCCTCGCCCGCCCTTGACCTTGATGGCTGGCAATGCCATTCTGAATCATTGCGGCTTTCCGCATAACGCTAGCTCGGTTGGAGGACATGGCAGCAGGACCCTTCTCAAAGCCTCTTCCAGGCTTCGTAGTAAAGGCATGATGGATTTCTGTGGTAACACGGGGACCTTGTCGCATAGTGATCTGTTCTGGCGATGTTGGGATGGTGCCGTTGGTTTCAGTCGTGCCAGTTGAGCTACGTTTACCAGGACGACTTGAAATGGACTTGGGACGCGGTGCAGACAATGCAGTTCGATATTCCAAATCACTCATATCGACGTCACCAAAATCGTCTGCTTCATCAGAGCTACCACCATCAAAGCCAGCAAAGAGGCTACTAAAACGATGCGGTCGTCGCACAGGAGCCCTCTGGCTGGAGAGTGGACCATCATCGTTGTTGCCAGGATAAGCATCGTGAAGAGTATCATCCTCAGGGAGAGAAATTGGCGATGAAGGCTGATCACTGAAACTCTGCCTGTTAAGCCGACGAGGGTTTCGTGGTGGGACATTGCCAGGGACAGGTGTGAAGCTTTTTGTTGTATCGATACCAGACGTTGGGTTTGGTGAGGAAGGCCGGGAGGAAATGGCAGAGGGCTGAAGATGGGGTGGAAGAAGTGCCATCCGCTTGTCTGTCTGTATACCTTCCGTCTGTACAGCTGCCTCGGTTGTTGAGGATGACAAGGGTATGGCAACTTGACAACCGAAATCCTTGAAAAGAACTGGCAATCGCGGTTCTTTAGGTGTACTCGGACGACTGGTTGGAGGGTGGACACTGATACTGGGAATTGCGAGCGGGGGGGGTGAGGGCAAGGTAACTGGAATAGCAGGTGGCGAGCGTGTGGGTGGGCTTTCAGTCTGAGTAGAAGACGTGATCATCAAAGGCTTTTCGATCACAGGAGGCTGCACAGGTGGTGGTGGTGGTGGCCGGGTAGGCGATTTGGGTGTCTTAGGAGCCGCAGGTGGCAATGGCTCTTCAGTTGTCTGAACAGAACTGGAGACCATGAGTCGTCGAGGTGCTGTTGGCTCGATGTTAAGAGGGGGATGAACACGCTTCCGGCGTTGGTTTGCTTCAATCTCACCATCGCCACGAGGCGAGCACTCAAGTTCGGGTACTTTGGCAAGAGAAGGGGGCTCGGGTGTCGCAGGCTTCACAGGAGGTAGTTTAGGTGAAGGTGGCGGCGAATATTGGATTCCTGTGTCAGTGTATGAAACCTTTGGCACAGGAACTGTGGCAGAGGCAGTTGCTTCCTCATTCTCCTCATCTTCCAACGCTTCAGGCACTGACTGGTTCATGAATAGCCTGCCGCGGGTCACACTTCCGGTTCTCTTGATACTTTCCAAACTCTGGTTTCGCGCATGGAAGCGTTTAACAGGACTGTCGCGGCTGAGATTACGAGTGTGGAAGGATGTAGCATAGTTTGACATGGCGCTTTCTCGGCCGTCAAAGTCACTTTGTTCATCCTCGTCATCGAAGTTGAGCTCGTCCGCAAGTGAGTTCCCATTCAACCTCATGATTCCAGTACCGCTCGCCATAGAAAATCGGATGCTGTTAGTCATGCTCATGGTCCTGACACTAGCAGCATCGTTTTCCCGGCCGCTCTCCTCGACTTCACTATCATGGCCATTGGCTGTTCCGTGATTAGCTCCACTGTGGGTGTTGTTGAGCTGGGCTTGTTGATAGGCGGCGACTTCATCAAGCACAGTCTTCAAGCGGCTTTCTGCAACGTGGATTCGCCTCTCAAACTTCCGCCTTTCATCCTCCCAGCTGTCCTTCTCTTGCGCCCACAGTTCGTGAACTCTCTGCGAGTCTTCTTCCTGAGTTCGAATCTTCTTTTGGGCAGTCTCGAGACGTTTTCTCGTCTCAGCCACGGATTCGACAGCTTCGTCTCGCTCCCGAGCAAGTTCTCCTAAGGCGGAAGAGGACCCACCCTCGAGAAGGGAAAGTTGTCGCTTCAGAGACCTGCTCTCCTTACTCGTCTCAGTCAGATTTTGTCTCACTGACTCTTTTTCCTCTTTTGCCGCATGAAGAGATGCTTCGAGCGTTTCAATCTGCCTCGTCTTTTCCTCCTGGTCTCGACGTAGAGATAAGATCTCAGAAACTAAGTTGGCGTGAAGAGTTGGCGTGAAACGTCGAGGATCTAAAATGCTGATAGTTTCGTCGGTTGGTACATTGCGGGAAGATCTCTTAGAGCCCGTCTCGTTCGGCAACTGTGTAGCAGAAGCATCCTTTCCGGGCGGTGTGATCGAACGTCGGGACCTCTTTGACGCTCTTGAAGGAGTGCGATATGGAGTATCTAGTGGTGTTGGCAGCGACGTAGCAGCCGGGCCACTCAAGTACTCGTCATCTGTTTCCCAGACACCCATAATGAAGTAACGTGGGTAGCTTTGTAGCTACCGGAATTCAATGACTGTTGTTAAATCATATAATGGGGAAAATCGGAGCTCTGTAACCTTGTTTCAGAGGCCACTTCAGAAAGGCACTTGTCGATGCACCTGTGCAACCGGTGCACGCTCGATGCTGTATGCTCTCGAAATAGAAGGAGTATCTGTGACAAAAGGCTGCTCAATGATTGACAGAAAATACTTCAGTATTGTGTATCACACAACGTGGTTTACGCCATCACTGTGCATGTCCATGTTAGTCATATCATTTTCTTTTCGGAACGCATAAACGCAATTGAATGGGTGCAAGGACTTCGGAAGCCCATAGCTGGAATATGTGCGACAGCGGGAAGAAGTTGAAACTGGCACCGAGTACCATTATCTCAAACCATGTCTTTTACTTACAATGTAAGTAAGCAACTAGCGTTTTGAATCAGTCTCGTTGCTCACTCAGAAGCATATGAGCTAACGCGATGCCATGGCATCGAGTACGAATGAGAGATTGACAGTAGACTGTAAAAATGTATCGTACGTAGGCTGAACTGGCGCAAAGAAGAAAATTAAGAAGATCATAAGCCAGTACCAGCACCGGCAGCAATGAGACCCGGAGCAGTTACAAGCTGATACTAAAATAAACCGAAAGGTAAGGACACGAGGGTGGCGGCGAGAAAGGAAAGATAAGAAGTGTTCAAACGATGATCCAGAATCTCGAGGGTCCAAAGGAAGGTAGGTGGTAGTGACGCGGGTTGTCCCCAGGTCCAAAAGTGTGATTAAAGCCCACGCGGGCGCAGAAGACCAGGTCCCTGTTAAGTACTGTGTATCCACTTCTGAGGCGTTCACTCGAACCAGGCCAATGGCTTACGGCAAGAGAGCAGAGCCTTGCAGGTGACAGCGGCGAGTGAGGGAACAAGGCACACACGCCTCATGTCTCTCACCGAGACAAGCCAACATCGGGTTGGGGCGAGAGCATGGGAGCCTTGTAAAGTATGAGCAAAAAAGGAATGGTCCACTTGGTAGTGGTTGACGGGAGGTGGAGTATCCAGACAGAGCCCGAGAAATCGGACCTGGTTGTCTTTTGATTAAGGGTCGACGAGGCTTATTCAATCGGGTTGGTGAGAAAGATGGAGGGTGACAACGTCGACGTCGATGCTCCCGTAAAAGATTCGGAAGAGGCAAGAGGCCGAAAAGGAGACGCTTATTAGAGACTACTAACAAGTGAGCGATCGATTGTTGGACATCGAACTCGATATCTCACGTATCAGATGGCATCCCCTACTAATAATAAGCAAACAATGTTGGCCAACAGCTCTGTTGGTAGATAACTTTTCCAGTCAGCTAAGACGGACAGAAACGGCATAGATGTGTATTGCTCATAGCTGACTTTGGGCCATTCCGTGCGCAGACTGGCTGGCTAGACACCATCAACGCCTCTCTCGATTCGACCCGTCCCTACTAGGCCGCCTGGCCTAATCAAGCTTAGTTGTTCCAAAAGACTTCACCCCCGGTCAGGCACGCCGTAGCCGACTGTAAAAGTGATGAGGCAGGCCAGGGTCTGCAGCCTGCAGTTCACTGCAATTCCACTGGCACATTTACATACATACATGCATACATACACATGTACATCCTGGGCCTGGCTGGCGGAATGGGTCCCGGGAAGCACAACGAGAAGATGAAGGCAAATGATTTGTTGAAGAGTGTGCTTAGAGTTGAAAAGGTGCAGCTGAAGGCTAACATTGAAACAACGTTTATTTCCTGAAGGAGGAGTCGGCCGTTGAGGGAATTGATTGATGACTGAGGCCTTCCATCATATCATTGCATTTCCCCATTGGAAAGCTCTTGTAACGATGGACTTTCTTCAAGGCAAAATGCTGTGCCTCTGGTGTCTTTCCTTCCATTGTAAGCTACCTTACCGAGCACGTACCTAATTTTGCAAGTACATCGGTACGGGTAACAGCAACACCTGCAGGCGGAGGGAATAGGGTGGAAGTGATTCTTGAAAATTCTTTGCACCTAAGGTAATGCTGAGGTTTCACATAATTAAACTCAGCTCGAGCTTCAAAAGCAAACCAATTGAAGAAAAATATCTCCTCTCGTCTAAGAATAACTTCTCATGAACATATTTCTTAGAACCCCACTGAACGATCAAGACATGACCAACGTCAGGCCCCTTTATGATGAGCTAAAGAGTCCTCCCCGGGAAAGCTAATGCACGCCCTAGGGGGCCCCTGTGGCGCCGCAATACATATCGGTCCTGCATATTTCCAGGGATATCCAATGATCAAATAGGAGTTCCACGCTAGATGTCCAATCTCCTCTCTCTTCTCCTCGATGATGAAATGCTGGTGATCCTACGTAGCGCTATGTATGGTCGGAGGCGTATCGTATCCGCTCCTGGCTATCACATTCAGACCCTTTGAAGCCCCCAGATGTCCACCTTGGAGCCGATGATCTTCAGCGTCATGCTTTCCGAAGTTCCTTACTCCCCTCCTCCGTGACGGGAAGTCCACGCAAGCAATAACTTTGTAATGACCTCTGAGCTATGGCGTAAGCGATATATGCGATACAAACTCTTCACTTGGGCACAAGCTTCTTTTGGTTTACCATTTGCACAAAGGCAACGCTAGAAACGCAATTTACTCCGAGGCTAGCTCTGTCGCTCTAATCAAGGCCAACGCCTGGTCCAACACTCTGGTCCTCGAAGCTTCCTAGCTTACCGGGACAACCGGTGCAAGAACCACTTCTTCCAGGGGCAAAATGGCAAACACACGCAGTCGTACATAACTACTCATAATCTCAGTGATGATGTTGCCTACATACATAACCATATCAAACATGCTAGTCTATGACAGCCTCTTTCTAAATAGCAAATGCAAACCTCTCCGACTAACATAAACCGGTAGGATGAGTGTACGAGCTTGAGAGCAAGGGTCCGCCTTTACTTCTAACGTCGCACAGAAGTCCTCGTAACCTATCTCACGTATGGACAGAATTACCGAAATATCATCGACAACCATGCCCCTGCTCATCGACTAATCGTGAAAGTGGGGGGCTACCGTCCCCAATCAAGACAAAACTTGAATACCTTCAATCGCCAAAGGTCAGCTTCAGCCTTTCCCTCATTGAACGCTGTCTACAAAGAACATTTTATCGCATCTATATGCACCCTGGCAGGTGTCTGGTCACTTTGATACATGCACAGCATAGCAGCACCCAGATAGACAATCTCCTACCAAGCTGTACCCCAGATGACCACTCCTTAAGGCCCTGGCATCAGCCCCACTTTGAATGGATTCACTTTTGATTGTCTGTTTTCCTAGCCTTGCTAGCCTTCTGAAAAGCAACATTTCTGATTACCGCCAACCCGCTTCCATAGTCAATAATTGAGAAAGAAATTCAATCATTTCACCCACGCTGTAAGATTCTATGCTGATTATGGCCAACTACCATTTCGTACCATTTACCAGACTCCTACTTATCGTTCCTAGAAGAAGCAGTTGGGCATCGATACCTCGCCCGCTCGTACGCATAGAGCTTCCTGGGGCGAGAACATCTCGACCCCACGAGAGCAAAGATCGGCCTGGGTACCAATAAACCACTGCACTGGTGCACCTTGCTCCCCGGTTCTCCTTTGGCCGCTATCTCCCTCGCCAACATAATAAGCTAACCCGTCCGTCTATTCCGGGCCAGAGAGAAACGCGCAAACACGATGAAGCAAGCACAAGCCATTTCTGGGATGATCTTGTCCTCTCCCTATGCTAGAATAGTGGCCCTTAGTCCCAACAACAAACAAAACGCAACTAACTACTATTAGTGTTATCCATGACCTGGCGAACATGGCCAGGAGTTGTGGAAACTAAACAATGATTCAAGAGTTCCTACCCGTAACTACATTCAAAACCTTTTCAAATCTGCCAGTGGTTCAACAGCCGAGGCGCGGCCCGTTTCGACCTCGATGAGTAAAGAAGCTCGGAGTTTGTACGACAGGTAAAGTGCTCTCCGTCATCAGCCTTGTCCACATTTGCTCTTGGCTCTACGCCTGCTCGGCATGTCACAGATGTGGCGTTTGTTGAAAAGGAGACAACGCTCAAGGCATGACCCTTTCAATTAAGCTACACTTCCTGGCTGCGCCTTGGGCTCGAGCGAGTAGGTACATAGAAGCCCAAGGGTTCATGGCGCCGATAGGATGGTTCGTTTCTGCAAATCCCCCTCGTGGCTCACGCGCTAAGACGGCGCCGCGCTGCCACATGAAACATGCGGCTTCATTGCCGGGCGGTGGAGAGTTTAGCCAGGAACGTGGGCCAACATGAGCTCTGGCTTTTTTTACCTTATACGGGACATGTATTCGTACAGTTACTGGTAATCCCAGGCGAACCATATTCCCTCTGGAAGAAGACTGGATTCGTGAGCCGATAGGCTTCTTGTTGACATTCTGCATTGCTGTTGAGAGTCGGCTTGTCTTGATACATATTTGCAGTTGTTTTAAGCAGCGTCGTGGAGGATTCCTGTCAAGCGTGATGAGAATAAACTTATGTATCCGATCAACCTGAGGATGACTAAAGAAAGTAAAGATCACTGCCTCCTTCAGAGTACGTTGGATTATCATTAACGCTTGGTCCTTTCAAGTTTCACATGGTTTTGCCCATAAGTCAAATACCAAGCCACGCCGCAGAAAAAGTAAAGTTAAGTCGGAGGTGACTTTGCAAGAGCCGGTTCTTGTCACCTCTATCCGATTCCTCCAACTTTGTAAAGATCCTGAAAATCAAGAAATGACGATATTGACTCACTAGCCGCGGCACATAATGAATTTGACACACGAAGCTCCGAGTTTGTTGTCCGTCCCGCAGTAGTCGATCACGAATGCAAAGCAATGACATTGCTGAAAGTTCTAGCTGCATAGAGGATTGGTCACGTTGCAAACCCAGTACCTTTATGTTGTATCTTGACTCTCAAGTCTCAAAAGAGCCAAAGGCGGATAGGACAGTTCACGGATATGTTCCGTTGCGTTGCGCCAGGGCGTGCCAACTTCAACACTACAACTTATGCAGGATGGTTGATGGTTGGTGATCATGAAGAAGGCCGTATCATTCATGTGAAAATTTGTTTTTCATTTAAGTCTCGGTGTTGTGGCCTGATCTGATATGACTAGGAGAAAAAGTAACTGGAAATGGTCCACGAACCTTCGCTACACAAAAGCAATCAAGCGTTGAAGTGTGGAGACAGCCCGCAGCTTAATCAACTTGATACAAGGGCCCTCCTAAATGTTCGATATGGATTATGCATCCGGCTTAGCAGCCGTTAACTGATCTTCGTAGATACGAGGTTGGCATTGTGTCCAGCATCATCAGTAGCCAAGCACCACGTCAAAGCTCATGAGCCCAGGGTCCTTTAAGATATACAGCAAACAACTCACAGACATGATCGTCGAAATTGGATCACGATCGTACGATTAACAAAGTTTCTAAGGATGCCCGTGCAGCGGGTTGGCTATACTCTCTTACCTAGGCGTCCTAAATCCGTGTCTTTGGAGAAGAATTGCTCCCTACTATGTATAGACGGAGCCTATAGAAATATATTCTTTGCTATAGCCACGAGGACTATGAAATACTTCCTCAAATAGATAGGCTCTATAATACAATGCCACTTGTGAATATCACATTTGTTTATAGATCAAAGAGCAACTAGATCTCCCATAAAAATCCTCTTCTGTATACTACTCCCTGAATTCATGAAGCCAGCTTGTGGTACAGGATAGGGTTGTGTCCCTGCTTCCTCTTTACCACAAGCAACTGAGGTTGAATTAAATAACCAGATAGTCATTAGTCACGTTACAAAAGTGGCGGGTCATATCAAACACCTTATCTCACGTTACAGGGTGCTTTTACGACCTTCCTAGACATGTCCGTTGATGGCTTGTGGCAATATTCCGTGCAATAACAGGTGCAGCTAGCAATGCAGTCTTACTCAGACAGTCTACAGAACTTTCTAAGGTTATGAGTCGCTTAGATGTGGACCAAACAATAGGATCATATCGAACGCTGTTAAAAAGTTCAGCGCCAAATACAGGTGATTTCTATGAGCCTCGTTTTTTCTTTGGTGCTGAAACACCGGAGGTAGCTCTTCCAGAAGAGAAGTCTAGGAAAAGATCAAGATACTGCTAAATTCGCAAGACCAAGCCAGTGTGTTCCATACCAGTACTCAGATACATAGTCACATAAATGGTCTATCAAGTGTAACTTGGTGGTACGAGTTAATGCTTGGTAATCTTGTACGCCTCACGTTATATTCGTGATGAGAATTCTTAACTCACCACGTTGATGAGTCCGGTTCAGCATGTATATATATCATGCTTCAAAGTATCTGTCTCACATCATTGACAATTCGGGCTGCATAAATGTGTTTCGAGGTTTATCCAAAGGCGGTGTTCAAAGTGATAACGCAGTGAAACCTTCTCTGCGTCATGCAGTGTCACTCAGGAATGATGCAGGACTGCTCAAGAGTTTATCACAAAGCAGAAGTCATGGTGCTTATATGACAGTGTTTGTATCCTTTCTCGGATCTTTGCTTGTGACAATCTGCTGGTTCGCTATGGATGGCTAGTATGTTCCAGAGTAGTAAGCAATTGTATGAGATCGCTGTTCTCCGTGGAACTGAGAAGTCATTATATCACATCCATGGCAATTCGAGGTCTATTCAAGAGGATAGATGTATCAATCCATACTAGAGTCAGTTTGCAATCGTCGAATACACTATTCAATAGTTATCAGTCAGTCTAGAGTCACTATAAACCATACTGAACAGTTATTATGTATACTTGGTTTTCAAATTCGCACACTTCACTTTTAAAACGTTTCTATTACCTGTGGGCCTTGAAAGTGTGATGTTGCATGCACATGTGCCCTGGGCAGGGAGTCATTCTGACAATAAGAGCCTCGGTTACACATTATCATGATGATGATACCCTTGTAGCTTCTTGTTCAAAGTTCGCTGTCATTGGAAAGAGTATTTCAACCTACCTCCTGAGTCGATTCAAAATAGGGTCGAGTGTACTGCATCTGCTTGGAGAGATCACCACAAACGATTTGAAACTGAAAACTTAGCTGTGGTGTAGTGACTGTCCTTCTAGAAAAAATCAAATGACCAATATGGCCAGATTAAATTAACGCACCGAGCTGATGTAAGATCCAGATTTCATTTCGAGCAAACGACTGAAGAGTTGTGTTTGGCTTGGAGAATATCGACACAACTCAGGTACCCTAAACAATAACGGCTTCGATTGTGCAATCATATAGGAGGCAATATCTTGCTTGATCACACTGTTTGACTTTTGGTTAAAACGAGTATTTATCCCTCAACCTCCATTTTCCCGTAGTGAGTACCTCGGCCTTCATCACTAACTTCACTCGTGCTCGCTGTCAACAAAGGGCGTAAGGCATCATGTGACGTAGCTTGCGACCGAGTGAATACATTGCGCAAAAGACATCGTCCACACAACAGACTACAACTTGGAACAAATAACATCATCACAGTACACAAAGAAATTACAAGCACTGAAAAGCCCAAAATGTCACCAGGACAAATCTCGCCGCTCAGCAAAGTCAAAGCCCTCACCTTTGATGTCTTCGGCACTGTCGTCAACTGGCGCTCATCCGTAACTGAGGAACTTACCCTTCGAGCTTATCGCAAGGCTTCCTCCGACCTGGATCAAGATCTCAGAGCTCGTGTCCGAGAGCTCACCGAAGAGGACTGGGGTCGCTTTGCACAGGAGTGGAGAAACTCATACAGCAAGTTCACTAAAGGCTTTGATCCGGAAAAACACACCTGGAAGACTATCGACCAGCATCACCATGACAGTCTTGTCGAACTTCTCAAATCATGGGATCTCAGTGACCTATACAGTCCCTCTGAGATCGAGTCCCTGAGCCTCGTCTGGCATCGCTTGACACCATGGGATGACTCTTCAGAGGGTATTCACAAGCTTAGTAAACCCTACAAAACTAGCACCCTATCCAATGGAAACGCCTCATTACTCAGAGATCTGAATGATTTTGGGAACCTGGGTTTCCAAGTTCTCCTCTCAGCAGAGAAGTTCGGGGCTTACAAGCCGAACCCGGCTGTGTATTCTGGTGCTGTACTCGAGTTGGGACTGGAGCCTCACGAGGTATCTATGGTTGCAGCACACCTGAACGATTTAAAGGCCGCCAGAGCATGTGGTCTAAGGACAGTGTATGTCGAACGCCCCCAAGAAGAAGCTTGGGGTAAGGAGGACGAGAGGTACCAGCAGGCCAAAGAATGGGTCGATATCTGGATCACGGAGAACGAGCAAGGGTTTCTGACTTTGGCTCAGAAACTTGAGGAGCTGGCATAAGATGAAAAGTTTCGGGTAGCTTGCGTTGTTGTTATTGGCCACATAAGGGCCAAGTTGCAGAAATTCGGAGTTACCTTTGGTCGAGATTCAGACAGCGGAGCCTTGTACTCGATCTAGAGCTATTTCAACCATTACGTGAACATTATTACTCTATAATTAGTATTACAGAAGCTTTCTATCTAAGCTATTTGAAGCCATATGGTCTCACACGCAGTGAATCTTAATTCGGACCTCATTCATACCATATCCCCCGATACTAACAGCAGGAGAGCTAGTTGATTGGCTTTATATGAACGACGCTGATCGTTAGCTGCTTATAATCATACGACCTAAGTATACTACACGAGCTTATGTTCTGACCGGACCACTCCGACCACCAGAACATGTCAATAAGGCATGGATGAGTTTCGACAAAGCCGGCACATGAACACCGAACAATCATGAAGCTAGAATTTTCAGCTCTAGCCAATTCTGTATCTGGCTCCTCAGTCGTGCTCATTACTGGCGCCTAGCTGAACTCGACGAGCTAGTACTGCGTGGCTCCAGTGTTTATAATATCTCCAGAAAGTGCTGCAACTTCAGTTTCGTCATTGGAATGGGCATCTTCAAGTCTCGTTCGGTTGATGCGAGGTAGCAGAGAGACTAAAAGCGCGCAGGATGAGTGTGCCATTAAACTAGACACGCCTTGGTGAAACCTTGTGGTGCGGCTCTTACAGTACGAGCATATACCGGTAGTCTATGTTAATATTCAGTCAAGGATAAGGCTTGTCTCCCAACGGCTCAGCCCTGTCAATATCCCCCCCATCTTCGCTTAGTAAATCCCGTCCACCTGTAGAGATAGCAGGAGATTGTTCTCCCCCCACATCGAAATCACTTTGACCTCCGATACCACAAAGCCTGGCTGGCTGGGCTTAACGGGTCAAGCAGCCGTAAGTTAGATGATTTCATTCGAAATGTACGAAGAAACAAGAAGAAGGAGCGTCCGCGGCAAAGCACAGGGTCAACACGGCAGGGCAAATGATATCCGGTCTTGGGTCTGACATCCACCGAGACTGGCGTTCCAAACAACCAATTATGTCCAATATTCGGTTGATAACAAGCTGTGTGGCCGAAAATCCGGGGAAACGTCGACATTACCCCATGATATCAACGGCCCGACAACATACGAGTTTCCCTCTAGAGTCAAGTCAGTTGAATTAGCCTCGTTGGCTTTTCCCTGTGATCGGGAAAAAAAGTATTCATGGGGTGTCAATCGGTCCTACATGATTAGGGTGTGCAAGATCTGTGATGGCTTCAAGGGCCGAGAACCATAAACTAAGACGGAGCGAGGAGAAGGGTAAACGAGTAATCAGCCGTTGAACCGTGCCCGAAACATGAGATCTGACATGTCTGGAAATAAGTGTCTGTGTGATTTTATTTTCTTTTTCGCACTCATCGACTTCGTGATAAGAGCTTGGGTAAGAACTGGTATTTGTGAGCCATTCAGCTAACAGGACGTCTACTGAAGCTTTTTGCTGGCACGTTCGGGGTGTGGGATACATTAGTCTCTGGCGCACTTCGATAACCAATCCAGTGTTGAATTGAACGTTAACCACGTTAATAAAAGAAGTTCGATAGTGGCAAAACCTTGAACCGAATACAGTCAGCTTCACAGCATGTGCAATTCTAAGGAAGAATCGCCTGATATGGAACTTGATGTCACCACGGTATGCATTTGAGGCCAATACCATCTGCAAGCTCAAACTGCTTCACTGCTATTTCCTCTCAGGGTAATGCAGTAAGATTGATACTGTAAGGCGACTGCAGATATCACTTCCGAGAAAGTGACGGGCTCGTTCCGAGCCAACAGAATAAAAATCATGTCTTTCGAGGTCGCTGAGGCTCATCAGCCCCTTGAGTATGCTGATGTTATGCTATGCAGACAGTCCACTTAGTTGTCGCCTTTGTGAACACGAACAGGGTCCTCGACTGGCGCGTACATGCCCGTCCCGTGGACGCTTGAAAATACCCAAACTCCATGAGCGGCGGCGCCGTTTCTCTCGGGGTATCCAGTCTCGAAACTATCTAAATATCAAGTCTATTGTTTGACTATGTGACGGATGCTGCTCGAGCACTGCCACCTCTGGTTTGTCCAGTAGGTCGATGCCCCGAGGCTTGTCTTTGTCCGTCTCAAGCATGAGAGTCCAGGTAAAAAGTATGGTCTGTATGGAATACCGAGACGGATGAAATACCAAACCCATACATGCAGCATTTGACATTTGCATGCTGCTCTTGAAGGCAAGCAGTCGTGTTTCGGAAGATTAGATTATTACGTGGTGCACCGACAGGGTAATGCCAGGAGAATATAGCGAGTATTACCTTGTAGTTAAGGAGGATTCTTTTTTTTTTTTTTGTTTGTTACCTGAAGAGCGGATGCGAATACGTGATGTTGTCAGTTGATGCCATCGTCAAAGGTCACAAAAACAACAAAGGCTTCTGCCGTGTCTAAAAGCCGCAAAACCGTTCACGGGAAAGAGAAGAAAAAAGCAAATGTGTGATGGGTAACGCTCTTGGCGTCGATTTTGACTTATCAGACATCGGTCGACCAATCTGGTAAGGATTCAATGTCCTGTAACTTGGTATATAGATGTGGATAAGCCTTGCAAGAACTGGAACCTCGGAACGCTTTTGGTGATCCTTTTTTTCGAGTACAGTACATCAGAGTCGATTCTGTGTTGTCCTCGTCTCCCGAGGGTGGCCCATTCGCCAGATGCCCGGCCTGCTCAACTCTCCAACACCAACCTCCCCTCTTTCCTCCCGTCTCTGCATCCTGAAAATTTTGGTGGAGATCAAAAGCTCTTCGATGAGTGAGATCAGCAAGGGACAGGGGTGGAAATTCCCATAGCAAACGGGACACAACACACAACAGCCAAAGGCGTTGCTGCTGTGCCCTGTAGGCGCGTGGAAGCTCATCTTAGTACTCTGTACAGTGGCGCCGGGTCCCTAGAAAGAACCCGAAAGGAAAGGATTGGATCCAACGAGATCCATCAGTGATCAATGCCGGTCACTTGTCACTGTGAGCTCGACAAGCGCGGCTCTGGAAATGCTTGGGGCTTGGAACTTAGGACTTGGAGGTAGACGGTGCTCTTTTCTCTCAGGGCATGGCTTTGAAAGTAATAAATGTAACAGCATATCAGCATTCCGACTGACAGAGCGTTTATTTGTCAGAATCATAATGAATGCAGCGTTGTCAACATCCCGAGTTGCTTGTCGGGAACAACAATTTCCTCCTTTAGGCGTCCATGGAAGAGCTCTCAAGG
Organism: Fusarium beomiforme; assembly: GCA_002980475.2. Classification (NCBI taxonomy): domain Eukaryota; kingdom Fungi; phylum Ascomycota; class Sordariomycetes; order Hypocreales; family Nectriaceae; genus Fusarium; species Fusarium beomiforme. The sequence goes on along the minus strand of PVQB02001099.1, from coordinate 2,005 downwards.
GAAGAGCTCTCAAGGGAAGAAACGTGAGCTCTCATGGATGCTGGGAGCTGGCAGCGGCTTCCGCACAGGCCACCACCTTTTCTCTAGGGCTGGTCCTCTTTAAAATTCGACCATTCCTCCCTGGGACTGGACTTCCCGGGGAGACAAGGACCCTGTCCCTCTGAACACAACCACACCACTTGCCCGTCCTGCGACCGCTTGGCCTGTGTGTGAGCTGGGCTGCAGCTTGCAGACAGACTACAGAATAACAAGGATACTGATTTGCGAGACAGAACAAAAGAGGGAAGAAAAAGGAAATAAAGCAAAGAAAGGAATGTGAAGCCATGGTGAAAAGAGAGGGCAGCTCGGGAAACCTCTTCCAGGTTTCTTTGACGATTGATCAATATACGACAGCCGAAAAATACGACCTTCCGCAACTTATTTGATCAATCAAAACCTTCATCACAAATCTTGGGTGAAGCTCCAACAAAGTAAGTACATTATCAAACCATACCCTCTACACCAGACGCACACCGAGACCTTGCAAAGACTTGAGCAGAATTACGACAGTGACAATAAATCCTTTAATTCCCCACTTAAACCACTAAGGGCACAGGCAACGCGTGTTTCTTGACCTAGCCGGGTCAAGTTCATGTTGGTTTTCTCAGCTAACCAGCTAATTACTGACTGTCGCAACCCAGCAACACCACAGAGCAACCCGGCAGAATCTTCCAACTTACTCCATTTCTACAGTACGAGCAACGGACCAAGACCAAACATGGTAAAGCTGCCTAGTTCCGGTCGAGTCGTCCGTCTGCCGCGACACAACCGAGCCGTGACCCGGGCTCCCGGGTGCTTGCCGATGAATAACTTAGTATTGTAACTCCAAATACACGATAGCCACAAAAACAGAGGTCAAATCATTAACGAAGGTGGCATTTGCTCAATCGTGTCCCTGGCAGAAGACAGGGGCAGTCTTGCATACAACGCAAAACGGCCCGGATTTGTATTTATTGAAATCGACAATACCTACTGATCTGGGTTTGGGTTCCGATTATCCTTGAGCTCAAGTATGATCAAGAATACGCACTGTTGTAATACATAATGACAGCCCCAGACGCTTCAACTTACAGCTTCCCAACCATTAGAGAGAGCACACACATGCATGCTTCTAGGTGGGCGCTGGGTATAAACACCACAAGTTGAGGCAAATGGAGTCGCTCAACAGCGGGTTTGGTGACCAGGGCATACCCCTCGTCCACCGCTTCACATTCCGGCTTCATCCCTCGCCTATCAGGAGCCTAGCACAGCACCCTCGCTCTCCCATTTCTCGGGGCATCCACCTAACCGATATCCAACCCATGGATAGCCAGGGCAACTCGTTTCTTGGGACTTGGGTAACTCGTTGTACTCGCTAAGCTGCCTGTTTGTAAGAGTTAATTGTCAACTGATCCACGGCAACAAGTCCCCTATTCTGCTGCCCTTGACGTGTGTATATGTAGCGATTGAACTTCAGGTTCATTAGACTGAGTTATGAGATATGCGACTTGATCTTGGGTGTGCTTCCTCTGCATCTCCCATCCACTCTAGGTAGCTTTATCCGTAAACGTGTACAGTCTAAAAGGGAGTACCTATGCTCAAAGTAAATTCTCCACGCAAGGTACCAGACCATCTGCATGGTGAAGTGGCTTGTCTGGTTGCTGATCCCCCCTAAAGAACCTAGAGAACCCCTCCAAGGACATCTAGCCTCTCCTCTGGGTCCTAGGAAGAGAGTACCGCTGCCGCGTCTCCATCGCATGGATACCTCTCACCCAAGTATTTGGTAAAACCTGGCGCCCCGCCCCAATTGCAACCTAGGAGTCCAGGGCGCCCACCCTCAAGGGCCTGCTAGCACTGAGTGAAAGTACCGCTATGTTCAAGCATTTGGGTAAGGTGGGAGAGGGAAGAAAAAAAAAAAAATAGATAGGAGAAAAAAAAGAGTTCCCCACCTGAGCTTGACTGTAGGTAGGTAGGTAGGTAGGTGGGC